>PVLC010035443.1:0-16308 GCA_004027655.1 Graphiurus murinus | reverse complement strand
AAAAAAAAAAAAAAAATCATCTCACCAGTACTTGGGAGGTTGAGACAGGAGGATTGCAGGTTTGTGGCCAGCTATTTAGTGAGGCCCTCCACAACTTAGTGAGACCCTGTTTCCAAATAAAGAATAAAAAATATGGGGGTGGGGCTCAGAGGTAGAATGCCCCTGGGCTCAATTCCCAGTTCTGAAAACAAAAACAAACCGTCTCATTACGTGCTACGGTTTGAATGTCACCTCCAAAATGCATGTTGGAATGCAGTTGCCGCCATGAGTGATTGTTATAGGGAGGTGGGACGCAAGAGGTGCCCAGGTTACGAGGGCTCCACCCTCAGGAGTGGTTTAACACTTCAGCTTGGAAGACAGTCCTGGAGGCAGGGGCTTTGTCATAAAAGCTGTGTGTTGCTGCTGTCTTGCCAGGTGATGCCCTCTACCGTTATGCAGGAAGGAGGCCTTCGCCAGATGTGGCCCTTCAGTTAATCTAGGACTTTCCAGTCTCTAGAATTGGGAGAAATAAACTTCTATTCTTTACAAATTCCCAATCTGTGGTATTCTGTTATAGCAGCAGAAAATGATCTAAGATACCATGTACATGTGTCTTTATTTCTGTTTAATTGTTCTTGTTTGTCTATCCTTACACCAGCATTACTACAGTTTATCAGATCTCAGATCTCAGAGTTGGGTAGTGGAAGGATATCAACACGGTCAGGTGTTTGGGGATCCTTCTCTATGTTCTCATTAAAATCATAATCACAAGCTGGGCATGGTGACGCCTAGCTGTAATCCCAGTTTTTAGGAGGCTGAGGCAGGAGGTTTGCAGGTTAATGGACAGATTCGGCAAGTAGTTAAACTCTCATCAACCTAGTGAGACCCTGTTTCAAAATAAAAATAAAAATAATAAAAATAAAAATAAGAAATAGGGTTAGGAGCTGGGCGTGGTGGCACACGCTTGTAATCCCAGCATTTGGGAGGCTGAGACCGGAGGATCTGGGTTCGCGGCCAGCCTCAGCTACCTAGTGAGGCACTCTGCAATTTAGTGAGACCCCGTTTCAAAATAAAGAATAAAGTAGGGCTGGGGGTGTAGCTCAGAGGTAGAATGCCCCTGAGTTCAATTCCCAGTACCGCAAAAAAAAAAGAAAAGAAAAGAAAATAGGGTTAGGGATATAGCTTGGAGGTAGAATGCCCCTGGACTCAATCCCCCAGTACAACAACAACAATAAACAAAATTATAATCACAGCTGGGCATGGTGGTAAACACCTGTATCCCAGTATTTGGGAGGCTGGTACAGAAAGATCTCAGGTTTGAGGGAACTTAGCGGTGCCTTGTTTCAAAATTAAAAAATATAAAAAGAGCTGAGGGTATAGCTCAGAGGTAGAATGCCCCTCAGTCCTAACCCCAGTACCAAAACAAACAAACAAACAAACACAATAAAATAAAATCATAATCACTTATAAGCAAATTGGAAGCTGGTAGGGAGATATGTGGAGTTTGGTTTGTGAGTCTTCTTCATTGAGAGACTCTTTAAATATCTGTAAAGTTCTTTCCCCCTTTCATGATGTTCAACAAGTATACTTTAATAAATTAATTTTTTGGTAGTGCCAATTGAATCCAGGGGCATTTTACCTCTAAGCCACACCCCTAGCCCCTTTTGTTTTTAATTCTGAAACAGGGTCTTGCTACATTGCTGAGGCTGGCCTTGAACTTGCAATTCTCCTATCTCAGCCTCCCTTGAAAGTACTGGAACTATAGGCATGTACCACTATGCTGAGCTTAATAAATCAATTTTTTTGCTGTTGTTGTTGCAGTACTGGGGATTGAACCCAGGGGCATTCTACCTCTGAGCTATACCCCCAGTCCTATTTTTTTTAATTCTTTATTTTATTTTATTTTTTTGCGGTACTGGGGATTGAACTCAGGGGCATTCTACCTCCAAGCTATACCCCCAGCCCTATTTTTTATTCTTTATTTTGAAACAGGGTCTCCCTAAATTGCAGAGTGCCTCACTAGGTAGCTGAGGTTGGCCACGAACCGGGATCCTTCTGTCTCAGCCTCCCAAGTATTGGGATTACAAGCATGTGCCACCACACCCAGCTAATAAATCAATTTTTAAAAAGAATAATGTTTTCTAAAGGGCATATGCTTTCCAGCATCAGGATAAGGAGATAGAGCCCGAATATTTACTGTTGGAGGCTTTACTTAATCCTCCTATTTTGAGCTCCATGCTTTAGTTACAATCCACTGCTGTTACTTCCTTTCTTAAATACTTTTTTTTTTTTTTTTGGCACTAGTGATTGAACCCAGGGGCAATCTACTTCTCTAAGCTATGCTCCCCAAGTCTATTTTATTTTTTAACTTGAAACGGGGTCTTACTAAGTTGCTGAGGTTGGCTTCAAACCTGGGATCCTCCTTTCTCAGCCGTTCAAGTCCTGGGATTACAGGTGTGCCCCACTGTTGCTTTTGCTTCCTTTTGAATCTCTCAGGTCCATTTTCCCCAGAGACTACATTTCCCTAAGCAATGAGGAGAAAGCTAACCATAGGGCTACAAAAGGAGTTCTGGGAAGAGAGAAGGCCCCTAGTGTTCCATTTTAATCACTGTCCACTTTGCAGATTTTCCCTCCTTCCCTCGTCCTGTCTCCTGGTTCCAGATCCCTCCATTCTGGAGCCTTTCCGTGCTTCTGCAGGTACGTAGGCTTCTTGTATTATTATTTTACTCTGCGCTTAGCTGTTGGCCTGTTCCCCTTTGCTAGAGTGGCTAATCCTCTCCTGTCAGCTTTCTATCTTTGAAAACTTGTTGGTATCACTCATTGGCCGTTATCTCCTCTCCTTTTTTCCCTTGTCCTTGTGAGTCTGTGCATTTTTAATCCCTTTAACTTATTTTAGCAGTGTTTTAAAAGGCGATGGATAATTGCACTTGAACCCATTCCCCTCACTACTGCAGATATCCCTGGGCACCCCAGAGGGACCCGGAGAGGGGCTGCTCTGTGGTCACGTGAGAACCACTTCATCCATCTGCTAAGCCCTGTTCCCACTAGTGGCCATGAGGCAACCCCCTGTCTCGGCATCACCAGAACTGAGAGCCTGCGCCTGGGTAAATCAGCAGAAATTCCGGCTTGAGCAGGAGCTGGGACAGCTGAGGAGGCAGAGGTGTCCCGAAGGGGAGGCCTCGTCTCAGATTTACCAAGGAGAAAAGGAAGTGGTCAGAACTGACTGCACGCAGATGAGACACTGGAGAACTGCAGAAGGAACTCAGGGGGTCTTTGCAAAAGGCCACGTTCCTGCCTGAGCAGTGGGAAAGGCTTGCTGTTCGTGCTGGTGAGACTCGAATGTGTCCACAGGTTGGGGAGCACCTGGCGGCTTGGCTGCTGCTCTGCGTTCCTACCTCCTTGCCTGGCCGCCCTTGGGCTCATTCATTCATCGAGATGTTTCCAATGAGAGGTTAGGTGCATAGATGAACAGTTGTGCTTTCCTCTTAAATTAGTCTGGATTTGAAGGGGGACCATGCATATGAGATGCACCGGGGATGGCGGCAAGGTGGCTCCTCTTGCTACTTGGGGAGGGGGCCATGCTGAGGCTTCTGAGGAGTTCCAAGCCAGGTCTTAGGGGCAGGCTAGGAGTTCAGGTGGGACAATGTTCCCCGGGGCACAGTGTCATCCCTACTGTTGCTTGCTTCAATAGTAGCAAGCATGTGTTGAAGAATTAGTGGTTAGACCAGCATTTTCCTAAGCACTTTATAAACATGGCTTTGAATGTATCAAAATCCACAGGCTAGAAGGTGTTTCACATGTAAATGTTGAGTGAAACTATATTTTGGCATCTGCTCTAAATCTATATTTAAAATTTCTTCATATGGCTTAACTGGGGCATTACTTTTGCTGTCACCTGCCTATAACACAAAATTTTATACTTCTTGGCTCCAACATACTTACACATCTGTGTTTTATCGATTACCCTGGAGCCCACTCTCTTGGCAATTAACCACACTCTCTCTCAGCATTATCTTTTAGATAATGGAATTTTTCAAGTATGTATCTTTTCCCTCCAATAAGACTACAGGTTCCTTAGCTTGTTTATTTGTTTTAGGCCTTCTGACCATTTTATTCAATTTTGTATAAAAACCGTGGAGCCAAAGAGTGTGATTTTTTTTGAGGCATAGAACAAAAACTTCATGTCTTACACGGCGACCATGTGGTGTACATCAAGTGCCCAGTTTACAAACTCTAATATAGAACATATTTGAAAAGACGCCCAGCTAATCCACACTGAGAATATTTATTCACTTTTGGGGGGATTTTGGCATGGGCGTTTCTTTTCTGGAACAGGTGGTGAAGCTAAATTTGTTTGGTGTGCTTGACATACTTGGAGACTTGTATTCTAAGACTTCAGTGACTGTAATAAACAGTACTTCTCTGCTTTGTTTACAGGGATTGGGACTTTCTCTGGGGTGTTGGATTTCTGTTGCTGCCCCCAGGCTGACTGGAAACCATCCTTGGCCTGCATTCTTCCATGGGGATGGAAAGCTGGGTGGGGTGGTTAGGCCTGGAAGCCTCCTTGTTTGGCTGTGAGATGTAGCCCCTGGTCCTGTCATTGAGTTAGAAATGATTTCAATAATTCTTTCTGATCCACAGAAACAAGAAACCCATATAATTTGCTTAGCAACAACTTTATTTATTTATTTATGTGATACTAGGGATTGAATCCAGGGGCATTCTACCACTCAGCTACACCCCCAGCCCCATTTTTTATTCTTCATTTTGAAACAGGGTCTCACTAAGTTGTGGGGGACCTCACTAAGTAGCTAAGGCTGGCTGAGAACTTGCAATCCTCCTGTCTCAGCCTCCCATGCCCGGCTAACCATCACTTTTATATTAAAGTGCTTCCTGGCAGTATCTCAGGTCACAGGATGGCGGGTAGGGGCAGGGAGGGTGTGGCCAGGGGTGTAGAGGTGAGAACCTGTGAAGATTGGAAAATTCCTGCAGGATTTGAAAACAGTTCAAGTCTCCAAGCAAACGATTCCATTTGTTTGGGTTAGACCCAGTGGACTTCCCCAAAGCTGTGCTGTGATGGCAGGTGAGGCTTTCCTGTGAGGGAGCATTGCTTGCTTAGGTTCTTGAAGTGGGCTGGCCCATGGGTGGGGCCAGTTTCCAGCTCTGGGGTGCTCCTGGGAGCTGAGCTTTAGAGATGCCTTTGATGAGCAGAGCGAGAGGTGACCATAGCCAGTGAACCTTGACATTGCTACATCGATGCCCGCTGGGACGTGACACTGACATGGCATCATTGCTGTAGTTGTTTTCAACTCCTGCTTCCCATAGAAAAACCTGAATCCTGCCCTTAGCTGCACAGAACTGTACTTGCACAGTCCAGTTTCATGGAATGCCTTTCTGTGTTCCAGATGTTTATTAGTAATTTTATTCATTGGGAGACCTGAACTTTGGTGGCGGGGAGTGGGTACTAGGGATTGAATCTAGAGGCTTTCTACCTCTGAGCTACACCCCAACACTTGTTTATTTTCTATTTTGAAACAGAGTCTTCCTGAATTGCTGACACTGGTCTCAAATTTCTGATCCTCCTATCTTAGCCTCCCAAGTACTGGGATTACAGGTGTGAGTCACACACTTGGCGGCTGAGACCTGAATTTTCAATATAAGGTGGCATGGGCTCCTTTCATGCATTAGAGCTAAAACTAATTTGCATTTAGCACCTTTCCTGATGCTGCTTGACCTCTTTTGGGGATGCTTTCTTCTTTTCTTTTTTTGCAAGCAGTGCTTTATTGTCAGTAAGAGGCAGGGCTTGAGATTTACACAGACTTGAGTTTAAATAACATGCTCTGTTATTTATCACTAATGTGACCTAGAGATGAATTAGTTACGATGCACATTCAGCTGCTGTAACCAAGGCTAAAGTAACGTGGTTCCAGTGGGATGGTTTATCTCTCTCATGTAATGGAGCGCACACTTCAGGGCTGATAGGACAACTCTGCAGTGTCTACTTTCCTGTTGTTCTCCCACCTTCAACTTCCAGCTACTATTTCATTGTCCAAGATGGTTGCTCCAGCTTCCACTGCCAAATCTGCAGCCCGGCCAGTGGGAAGGGAAGAAGAGATGTGGAGAGTATGTCCCTTTAAAGAACAACCCAAGCCGGGCTTTGTGGTGCACACTTGTAATCTTAGTGCTTGGGAGGCGAGACAGGAAGATCTGGGTTCATGGCCAGTATGCAGCCCTCTGCAACTTAGTGAGACCCTGTTTCAAGATAAAAAAATAGCTCAGAGGTAGCTCAGAGGTAGAATGCCCCTGAGGTAGCTCAGGGGTGTAGCTCAGAGGTAGAATGCCCCGGAATTCAATCCTCAGTACCACCAAAAATAAAAATAAAAAATAAAATAAAATAAATAAAAGAGAAAGAAAGAAAAGAAACAATCCAGAAGTTATATGTGTTCTTTTTGCTTGTAGCACAGTGCACAAGACTTCATCGCATGGCTGTTAATAACTGGATATTTGTGCCCAGCTCTCAGATTCATATACTAAACTCTTAGTGGTATTAGGAGGTGGGGCCTTGGAGAGAATTAGATTTGCATGGTGCCTTGGGGGTGGGGTCCCCATAATAAGATTAGTGCCCTCATAAGAAGAGACCAGAATGCATTCTTTCTTTCCTCCTTCCTTCTTCCATTCCCTCTCTCCCTTTCTCCCTTTCCTCTTCTCTCTATCCTGGGAGTCTTTGCAGTTTCCTCCTTCATCCTATCAGGATTTGCTTCATTTGTAGACTTCAGACCCTTCTTCTCCCTCTCTCCCTCTGCCATACATTGGTACAGTAAGAAGACAGCCATCTTCACACTAGAAAGAGAGCCCTCATCAGGAGCTAGTCTTCAGTGTTTTGTCATAGTAGCCCCAGCTGACTAAGAGTGTAGGCATACAAACGAGTTGGGAAATGTCTTCCCTCAGGTGGCTCTGTGTTCAGCTAAAACTCAGAGACTTATTACTGAAATAAGAGATAGTGGATGTTAAGAGACAACTGTTCTCTTCTGCAGATGAATTATTTACATTTTTCTGTGTTTCATTTTCATCATCTGGAAAATGAGATTGATCATTTTATAGAATAGTGAGACTTAAATGAATAATGAGACTTAAATGAATTTAATGCTTATAAGGCTTTTAATATGGTGTCTGGGACATAATAACTACTCAATTAACTAATGAGTGAAAGAAAATGTAAATTTAATGTAGTTTTGAAACTTCCTACAATATGAAATTTTCTTTTTTTATAATCAGAAATAACAAATACTAGCTGGGTGTGGTGGCGCATACTTGTAATCCCAGTACTTGGGAGGCTGAGACTGGAGGATCCGAGTTCGCGGCCAGTCTCAGCTACTTAGTGAGGCCCTCCGCAACTTAGTGAGACCCTGTTTCAAAAGTAAAGAATAAAAAATAGGGGCTGAGAGTGTAGCTCAGAAGTAGAATGCCCCTGAGTTCCATCCCTAGAACCGAAAAAAAAAAAAAGAAATATTATTTTATAAAACCTATAAAATTACGTTCATATCAGCATGCCAGATTGAACACTGTTTCTAGGAGAGTCTTTCAAGGATTATAACTTTGTTCTTTGGATTTATTGGTAGTCTTAATATTTACCTCTTCCTTTTCTTCTTGCTAATGGAAGAGATGACTGTTATGGTAATGAAGCAAGCACTTGTTTCCTAAATTTAACTTTTAAGAAGAATTAAAAACTGGGAGTGGCCAGGTGTGGTGGCACATGCTTGTAATCCCAGTACTTGGGAGGCTGAGACAGGAGGATCCAGGTTCACGGCCAGCTTCAGCTACTTACTGAGCCTCTCTGAAACTTAATGAGACCCTGTTTCAAAATAGAGAATAAAAATTAGGACTGGGGGTGTAGCTCAGAGGTAGAATGCCCCTGAGTTCAATCCCCAGTACTGCAACAAACAAACAAACAAACAAACAAACAAACAAACCAAACAAACAGAAAACTGGGACCGGTGGTACACTGGTAATCCCAGTGCTTGGAACTTGAGAGGCTCAGATAGGAGGATCACAGGTTCAAGGACACCTGCAGCAACTTAGCGAGACCCTGTTTCAAAATAAAAAAATAAAATAGGGCTAGAGTGTAGCATGTCCCTAGGTTCAGTCTCCGGTAAAACACACACACACACACACACACACACACACACACACACACACAAGAATTTGTGAGTAAAAGCTTTTCCAAGTAATTGACAAGATCTTTACACTCATTTACATTTCTTGAGGTCTATTGATCTTAGCTTTCTGGGTCAGGGATACCCAAAAACCTCACACTCCATCATAGGACACAAATTAGCACTTTTATTTAACTATAGTTGTATTTCACTCATCTATGTTTTCCTTAGTTGTCTTTTACTAGGGCATTTTTGACCCAAGAGAGACTGTTCACCTTAGAAAGAAGAATCTGTATATTTTTTGTTAAACATTCTAAGGATAGTAAAAACAGCAAATGTTTGAGTACTTCTGGTTTGGTGGCACTTGCTCAAGAGTTCAATTTAATTTACTTGCATTATCTCACTTAATTCTCACAATAATCACGCTCTATAGTTCCTATTATTATCATCCCTGTTTTCTATACAAGGTGCCTGATAGCTATCCAGAGTCAGATGAAAGTAATTGCCATAGCTGGCCCAGGTCACGGGAGACTCAGGCCCAAGTTTTTAAACTCTATGCTATTCAGCATCCCTGTGTGTTCCCTCTCACATCTACTGAGACCCACTATCACATTTGTGTGGAGGCTAGGTAATCATTTTTAAGAATTTCAATGTCAGGAGAGACTTTGTATCATGAGACCATTGCTATAATGACTAGATTATTCTAAATTGATTAGGAATGCCAGATGCCTCTAGGTTCATTCTATTAAAATTAGCTTTGCATATTTTTACCCTATCCTCAGTGAAACTCATGTTTTAATTTCCTTGCAATTCCAGGAAAAGAAAAAAAATGAAACCATCTTATTGCCAGTAAAAATCTTTTAGGTTTAGTCAAAGCAAGTTATAATTTCTGGTGCTCCTTGGCTCATTAGTTCTTCCAGATGGTGCTTGTAAACATGGCAGGAGCTGCAAATTGTGTGAAGGCCGAAATGTAAATCAAGAAATAAGTATTCATTATAATTTGTATGACAAATGGAAAGGCTATAAAGCGAAACAGTGCATTGCTCAATCGATTTCATCCCATTACTTTTGGGATTCCCCTAGAGACTATTTTCAGAAACGGACTCCCGAATTTTGTCAAGGTCAATTGTCATTACGATGTTTAGAGGAGTCCTTGGTCTTGCTCAGATGTGTTTGGGTCATTGTGGCTGCATTCTGTCTGCGCTTGATTTATGGGCTGATCTTAGTTCTTCAAGAAATATATAGCGGGGAATAAAAACCCTTGCTGAAAAATTCTGAGGATTGTTTGAGGAGGACTAGAAGGCTAGCTGCAGACATTTCTATACCCACCACAGTGGAAGTGATGTGCTCGCCCAGATTCCATCTTCCCCCAGCATCCAGGCACTCATTCTCCTATCTTGTTAGAAGTATTGGTGACTAGTGACTCTCAACTAAGGCCTGGAAGGTCAAAGGTTACACATCAGACCCATCTGTTGACTGGTTGATGGGGAAGAATGCTGATCCAAGGCTTCTTTTGTCACCTTTTGCCCCCTCCCCAATTCAGAGCATCCAAGCCCCATGACTCTTCATAGAGTCGACTTAGGCCTTTGTTACAATAAAATTGCAGTTCCACTTCTTTCCCCATTTTTAATAGTAATATAGCCTCCAAAATAAGAAGCAACAACATGAGGAGGGACAAAGGGCATCCAGAGACCAAGAGTCTAACACAAGCTTTGCCACTCTTGAGCCCTGAGATCTTGGACAAGTAACTTGTGTTTCCTGCTCCTTATTTTTCTTACCTTTCAAGTATAAAGCATGGCCTGGATCAGCATCTTGCTTATGGATCTCCCCTTAAGTACCCTCTGATGCAACATCTATGGATTTTTCTGATAAGAGGGGCTGTAACTTTCATCAGGATCAGGGTAATTGGCATATCTACAATCTTTATGTCTGGTACACTTATTATTTTTTGTGTTGGGGACATTTAAAATATTCTCTACTAGCTATAGTGAAATAGTCAGGTTTTTTGTTTGTTTGTTTGTTTTGTTTTTTTTACCATGGTTATACTACTGTGCTATAGCCCGTCAGAGGCCATTCCTATCCAACTGCAATCCTGTACCCATTAATCATTCTCTCTCTCTCTCTCTCCCCCTCACCCTTCCCAGGCTCTGGTAACCTCTATTCTCTACTTCTGTGAGATTAACTTTTTAAATTCTACATAGAAGAGAGAGCATGCCATTATTTATATTTCTGTGTCTGACTTGTTTCACTTAACATAATGTCCTCCAGTTCCATTCATTTTGCTTCAAATGACAGAATTCATTATTTTTTTATGGGTGATAACATTCCATTGCATTAACATATACCTAGGTGGAATCCATATCTTGGCTATTGTGAGTAGTGGTACTATAAACATGAGTACAGATGTCTCTTTGATATATTGACTTCATTTCTTTGGATATATGCTCTAGTAAGATTGTTGGATCATATAGTAATGCTAGTTTGACAGAATCAACTTAGAAGCATTCTTCCTTTTTAATCTTTTGGAAGATTTTAGCTCTTCTTTAAATGTTTGATAGAATTCATCATTGAAGTCATCTGGCCTTCAGCTTTTCTTTGTGTAGAGGTTTTGATTATTGATTTGACAACTTGTTAATTATTGATCTACTCAGGTTTTCTAGATTCAGTTGTGATAGGTTATGTGCTTCTAGGAATTTTTCCATTTCTTTCATATTATCTAGCTTATTGGTGTATAACTTTAGAATTACTGTTTTTTTTAGAGTTTTTATTTCTGTTGATATCCTCAATTTTTCCATACATTGTTTTTCTGGTTTCTTCTTTTTTAGTTCATTAAGCCTTTTTTGGAAAGTAGCTCATAGATCTGCACTTCTTTAGGGTAGGTACATGAAGTTTTATTTTGTTCATTTGATTGGGTCATGTCTCTTTGTTTCTTTGTATGACTTATTATTTTTTGGGGGGGGGCGAGGATTTAAGGATTTAAATAAGTATCCCAGGTAGAAGTATCTCTTTATGGCACAGACTTGATGGATCCAGCTAAAATTTGAGGATTTTTATTATTTTCTTCTCTTCTCTTCCATTTTCCCTTCCTTCTTCCTTCCTCCTCTTCTTCCTTCCTTTCCTCCTCCTCTTCCTCCTCCTCCTCCTCGGCCTCCCTCCATCTCCTCCCCCTACTTCTCCTCCTCTACCACCTTCTTCTCTACCTCCTCTTTCTTCTTCTCCTATAATATATCAGCACACATGGACAAATTTTCACAGATTATGAAGGCTTGCTGTTCCTATCCAGGAAGTGGCTGACCAGAGCTCACTGAATAACAGAGGATGCATGGGGGAAAATAGATGGGAAAGAGAACCTTCCTTGCATTTTTCTACATAGATAACACCCAAATCTCTATACAGTTTATTGGGCAGCAGGTTGGAGATGGCATGGTGTATGTTAAGGAAAACATTTTCCACCAATATTTACCACACTGGATGTTTCACTATTGCAGCCTCAGAGTGACTTCTTTACCTTTCTTGAATGCTGCATCATTTACTGACCTTGTAGGAAGTTGTTATTTAAAACTGGAGATTTTGTTTTTTGGGTTCCATTGCTGGTGTTATCGCCTTGGTCCATAATCATAGATCTCTTGGGATCTCTCCTAGTCATGGTACTTCTAATCATGTCTCTCTTATATAATTGTTTCACTGAAATAGAATTCTCTAAACACCACACAAATTTACAGTCTATTTCCATATCCAGCTGGCCTTTTTCTTTGTATAAATTTCCAATATTTCTATTAATTTTCTGTTTGTAAATTAATATTAGGACGGCATGAATAATCTTTCCCTTCTTTATATTTTGAAAATGAGATCTACAAGAATTAGTAAACACATATATCTTATTTCTGCTATTAAAATACAGCTGGGCATGGTGGTGCATGCTTGTAATCCCAGTACTTGGGAGGCTGGGACAAGAGGATCCGGGTTTGCGGCCAGTCTCAGCTACTTAGTGAGGCCCTTCGCAACTTAGTGAGATGCTGTTTCAAAATAAAGAATAAAAATAGGACCGGGGGAGCTGGGGTGTGGTGGTGCATGCTTGTAATCCCAGCATTTGGGAGGCTGAGACTGGAGGATCCGGGTTCTCGGCCAACTTCAGCTACCTAGTGAGGCCCTCCGCAATTTAGTGAGACTCTGTTTCAAAATAAAGAATAAAAAATAAGACTGGGGTATAGCTCAGAGGTAGAATGCCCCTGAGTTCAATCTCCAGTACCGCAAGAAAAAAAAATAGGACTGGGGGTGTAGCTCGGAGGTAGAATGCCCCTGGGTTCAATCCCCAGTACTGCAAAAAAAAAAAGTAAATAAAAAATATTTCTCTTTATATTAATTGTCCATTGGTGCTTTGAAATTATCTCAGTGACATTGAGATTATCCGAGTTACACAGGAGTGAGTCTTTTTCTCTGTTGCCTCTATCTATGAACTCGGCCCAGTCCTCATTGTTAGGGGCCCAGTTCCATGGCTGTGCTTGTGGGCCCTTCGTAAGGACATGAACAGAGTCATTGGAGGCGCTTCCTGTAATGTTTCATGCTGTTGTGTTGTTGACATGCGGTGCATGTGTTTGTCATCGACACACAGGCTCTCATTCCAGCTGGAAAGCCTTGCCTTTCATCTAGACGCTCTCTAAAGGAAATGCTCCTACTTATCTCAAAGCCAGGGAGACTGGATGGGAGGGAACAGTTTGTTTGCCCACATCTTCAAACACACTGCTGTTTTGGGGATGCCAGCAGGACTGTTTTAATTTGCTCCCCACAAAGACAGACTTCTGTTGCTTTTCCTGAGATCCTGATGGAAGAGTGTTTGTCTTTAATGTCATGAGAGGAGATAGCACAGCTGTGTTTATGGTGGGAGTTACCTGTAATTTATGTTCTAACTTAAACATTTAGGAAGATTAGCTGTTTCCTCTTTCTTAAAGACCTGAAGTTTTTCTTTAATTTTCTACCCCCCTCCCCTTTTAAGGTTCATCTCCTACAAATTTTTTAAGCATCTGGAAGGAAGGTGGTTGGAAAATTAGGATTTTGTTTTTCTAATACAGAGTTGGAATTAGTGAAATGACAGTACTTCAGAATGTGAACATATACTTAATTTCAAAGTACAAAGCATGAACAAATGAGGAAAATCTAACCACGCTTGTTCTTTACATGAAAGCAGGATATTTCCTAAGGATTTGTGAGGCCCAAGAGGGTCACATTGTGTGCCTCCCTTTTCACTTACTATTGTCTCTTACTATCTTGGCAGATCAGATCATGCTAAGTTTTACTTTCAGGAAAAATGGACTTCTAGGGACATTGGGGAAAGTGAGTTGGGTAAAGGCAACTTTGGTTTTGGGATTGGGAGTAGTTGTGGACAAACATGAAGATCTTTCCCCTCTAAATACTTAAAAAGTAAGATCTGTAATAATCACCCAAAACAACAAATTTATTTTTGTTATTAAAAATAAATATGCTTAGGAGGCTGAGACAGATGATCGCAGGTCCTAGGCCAATGCTTGGTAACTTAGCAAGATCTTGTTTCAAAATAAAAAATAAATCCAGGCATGGTGGCACACATCTATAATCCCAGTACTTGAGAGGCTGAGACAGGAGGATCACCTGTTGGGATCCTCAGCAATTTAGTGAGATTTTTAGCAACCTAGCGAGATCTTGTTTCAAAACAAGAAAATAAAAAGGGCTGGGAATGCAGCTTGACAGTAGAACACCCCTGGGCTCAATCCCCAGCACCACAAAAACAAACACATACAATATTTTCCTTTAGTTAGGCAGAGTCTATGGAACCCTACTTTTTTTTTTTTTCAAATAAGTACCAATAGATGAATTCTCTCTTTTCATCTAGGAAGCTGAAAGAAAAAAACAAACACAACAACAACAACAAAAAAGAACCACAAAAAAAATTCTTGCATGTTCTCTGCTAAAGAAAACCAGAACCCATGTTAACATGTATCTTTCATGCCTTTTCTCTAAAAGCTAAACTTCCACTGAAAAAATTACTAGAATCTTCAGGGACAAAGTATAGAATAATTTAGCAATTCAGCAAACATTTATTGAATGCCTATTATATGAAGGCATTGTGGAAAAGAGAAAGATGATAGTGAGTGCTACACCTGAACAAATGTGTTTAATAACATGTAAGTGCTTTGGTAGGGCAAGGGACAGAATCACTAGGGGCCACAGATACAACCAAGACATGAAATACCTTGATGAGATCTATATTTAGTCTACCTATGATATTTTCTTATTCTATGAGTCTTAGGACCCTTTGATGAAAGTCAAAGAGGTTTATCTGATCTGAGCCTATAGTATTGTGTAATGATGCTATTTTCTTTTCCAGTTTTTTTTTTTCCTAAATTCTGAGTAGTGGTCAATTTTAGAACTTTCCTGGGCATTGAGTGTCAATTTCATTGGTTTATACTTTTCGAAATCTCTATCTGAACAATATTTGATATTTACACATCTCTAGCCCTCCTCTACAGGCCTCACCATCCATAGGTGATGGAGACTCAATATTCTTCTGTCATAACCAAGCCATCAGCAGCATGGGGGCTCATATGACCATCAGGTTTTGGAGCTTGTGTGGAAGGGCATTCTGTCCACACCCCATTGGTAAACAATTTCAGAACTGGTAGACAAGTTTCCCTCAGCCACCTAAATGTATTTCTAAGAAAATATATATGAATAGTATAAGGGTAAAGGTATACAAGGATGAATATGCAAAATATGAATTATATTTTTATTTATACTAGTAAAATTATAAATAATCTGATTATTCAACAGTAAAGAATTTGTAAAATAAATAATGGTATAGGCCTTTAATGGAATAGTATTTGGGTAATAAAAATCATGTTTTCTATTTTGAAGAAAACTATTATGTTTAATTCTTCTAGCTTTCTACATTTTCAGTATTCATCTATGAGATTTTTGTGCCTATGTAATATCCTTTTAAAATGATATGTTACTTTTGCAATCCAAAATGATACAATCACTATGAAAAATGATTTGGCAATTTCTTGTATAAACAGAGACTTAACATATGACCTAGCAATCTTGCTCCGAGGTATTTTCCAAGAAACGAAAACTTATGCTCACAAAAGAGCTCTATGCAAATGATATTCAACAACTATAAATAACCCAGATGCCTTTCAACTGGTAAATGGAAACACTGTGAGACATCATACAAAGGATTACTACTTAGCAATAAAGAAAGAACTATAAGTCACAATACAATATGGATGAATCTTAAATGCATTTTGCTAATGAAAGAGGCAAAAGGCTACATATTGTATGATTCCATTCGTATGACATTCTGGGAAGAGCAAAACTCTAAGGATGAAAAATAAGAGGCTGCCATGAGTAGGTGGGGAGTTGACTAAACAGAGGTGGCATGAGGGAAGTGTTAGGTGATTAATGGAATTTTCTGCAGCATGACAGTGGTAGTGGCTCCTAACTATGCAGTTGTCCAAGTCCACAGAACTGTACATCACAAAGAATGACGTGTGCATATAAATTTATAGTAAAAGTCAGCCAGGATGGCATATACAACAAGTGAACCTAACTCTAACAGACGAATAACATAATAATGGGAAGAAAAGACCAAACTTAAGTTAGTTAATAATATTCTAAGTTAGTCAATAATATTCTTTTTTTTTTCTCTTTTTTTTTGCAGGCAGTACTGGGGATTGAACTCAGGGGCGTTCTACCTCCGAGCTATACCCCCAGCCCTATTTTTTATTCTTTATTTTGAAACCGGGTCTCACTAAATTGCAGAGTGCCTCACTAGGTAGCTGAGGCTGGCTGCGAACCCAGATCCTCCAGTCTCAGCCTCCCAAATGCTGGAATTAATAATATTCTGACTGAATATTATAAGACTATCAAAAAGAGCTATCTGTAAATACTGTACTCCCGTTAGTAAATGTATTTTTTACAATGGTATGGCTAGAAGTCCTGAGATTACTTTATGTATATAGTAGGATTGAACAAATCAGACCAGTAAATACATAGTAGGTAATAAAAACCAGGCTTCTCACTGTCAGAGAAAGACAGTTATCTAAGAAAGTAAGGGGGAGGCGAAAATAAAGCACATTATATGATTAGATTTAGATGTGTCACTTTCAAATCATGAATGAAGAAGGAGGAGGAAGAGGAGGAG
>PVLC010035442.1:0-16326 GCA_004027655.1 Graphiurus murinus | reverse complement strand
TAAGCCGGGCGTGGTGGCGCACGCTTGTAATCCCAGCATTCGGGAGGCTGAGACCGGAGGATCCGGGTTCGCGGCCAGCCTCAGCTACCTAGTGAGGCACTCCACAACTTAGTGAGACCCGGTTTCAAAATAAAGAATAAAAAATAGGGCTGGGGGAGTAGCTCGGAGGTAGAATGCCCCTGAGTTCAATCCCCAGTACCACAAAAAAGAAAACTAAAAATACATTAAAAAATCATATTGAGTAAATCAAGATAGTATCCTTAAATTTTTCAAATAACCTGCAGAAAGTAAAGAATGAGCCAGAAAAACAAAAATAATAAAATGTCAGGCTTTAGATCCAACATATCAATAAATTACTTTAAACATAAATGGCCTATCTATACTGATTAAAAGGCAGAGAATGACAAAGTGGATGAAAACACAACCCAACTATATACTGATCACATAAAACTCACCTCAAATTTGAAGACATAATGTTGTTGTTTGAAAGTAAAAGATACTTTGAGAACCACTGAAACTTTGTGTACTTCCTTGTAAGGTTGAACCTGGCACCTAGTTCTACTATATAGTTACAATGTTTGAGGCAAGTTGAGATTGGCAGAAAGACACAGAAGTCAATGGAAGAAAACAGAACCTAGAAACACCCACAAAAATACTTCCAAGTAAATCTTGGCAAAGATGCAAAAACAATCCAATTGTGGAAAATGTCCTTTTCAACAAATGATGCTGGAGCAACCATATTATCTATAGGCAAAAAATAAACCTTAACCTACATCTCACACCTTATAAAAAAATTAACTCAAATGTATCACTAACTTAAATGTAAACCATTAACTATAAAATGTTTAGAAAAACACACAGAAGAAAATCTTCAGGATTTACAGTGAGGCAGAGTTTCTAAACTTAACACCAAAAGCATAACTCATAAAAGATAAAGCTGATAAATTGGACCTCTTCAAAATTAAAACATCTACTCTATAAAAGGCCTGTTAAGCTACAGAATGGGAAAAATTTGCATACCAGCTAAGAACTAAAAGATATAACTCCAAACTCGACAGTTAAGCACACATGAATAGATGCTCAACACCACTAGCCATCAAGAAAATGCAAGTTAAAACTATAAGACCATTACACAGCGCCTGAGTGACTTCACAGCTCTGCCACATTCGGCGTGGCATCTGATCCACGGATAACTTTTACCCCACTATCAACGACTTTAAGGAGATCAGTTCATTATTTGTGAGTCTTGTTTCATCGTCTGTAGAATGAGAATGTGTTCAACCTCTTTTGGGTGCCACCTTTCAAATCCACACTGCCCTCCCCTCCCGGTCCTGTGCCCCACAGCCTACAACACATTTTGGGCTTCCTAGTTCTCTGGCTGTCAGTAGGGTTTGCCCAACAGGAGACACCAGCAGAAATTTGGAGGGAGGAAAGCAGGAAGGTCACGATCTCTCTTCCAAAGGGGTCAGCAGCCCTCAGGTGCCCTCTCCACTCACCTATTCAGACAACCAACTCACCCCTTTAGGCCTAAATGTGGATACAAGGCCCTGCTTTTACCAGCTGTGAAGTACTACACCTTCATTCCTGGTTCCCCCGCCAAGGCCTTTAAAAACACAGTCTTCCTTTACTGGTCTTTTCTCAAGTTATTCTATTTTGAATTTTGTCACCCATTTCCTCCTAGGGCTCTAGACTATACAGAAGACATCACCACCTCATAAGGTCACAGATCAGAGACCACAGTTCTTCGAGGAGCCTGGCACTGGTTCATTATTATGACAACTATATGCTACAGGAATTATTGCTCCCAATCTATACAGAAGGAAGCTGTGGCTCAGAGAAGTTAAGAAGTTCGCTCAAGGACACATAGGAGCGAAATAACTAGAACTTCTTAACCTTCGTCCCAATTCTGTTGTCGTCTCTGTCCATACTTCCCTTCTACACCAGGTGTTCATCGTCGTCGTTATCCCTGCAGGAAAACATCTATCGAAGCGTAAGCTTTGATTTCGACTGTCTAGCGTCGTTTACCTGTGTAGCTAAAGACAGGCTCTGGAGTTGGTTTGAAAGCCCAAGCAACACCTGCACAAGTGTCGCTTCGAGCATGAGCCTCCACGAGCCCCAATTTCCTCCCGCAAACCGGGGTGACCCTCCTTCCTTCGCGGGGTCAAGGGGTAACGCCTGCATCGCACCGGGCACGCACTAAGCGCTCAAGATGAATATCATTAGCGGCTCCTAGCGGGTTGGCAGCGCCTGCGGGCTTAGTGCCGCTAAGGCCCAAGGAGGCGCGCCGGGGGCTGGGGACCCCTGCCCATCCCCGAGCCCACCTGCTCCTCCAGCCGCTCAATCTCCAGCTGGTTCTTCTCCTCCTCTTCGTCGTACTCCCACTCGTACTCCCCGGGGGAGCTCTCGGCGGAGGAGGCCATGGCATACTCCTCATCCCCATCGCTCTCGCTCGCACCTGGCTCCGGCTGCATCCACTCCGGCCCCATGGTCTTGTACGCCGCCGTGGCCACAGCCCGCGATAACGCTTTCCTCCTCGTCCTCGCCGCCTTAACTTCATTCTCTTCCCCCTCGGCCTGCGGCCCGGGCTTGGGTTCCGTCTCCGGCTCCGAAACAGAGGAGGTGGCGGCCGCCGTCGCCATCTTGCGTTTCCAGCGACTCTGGGGTCTTTCCTCGGCTGCCGAAGACCCACGGCCATAGAAGCTGTCCACGGCGTGCGCCTGATTTAAAATCCCCGCTTTCTTGCCACCGAGAGGGAAACTAAGAGCCTGGGGTGGTAAAACCATGCGAAATACACTCAATCCGTATTATGTATAGGTATCTCGAAAAGCTCCGGTCAGGAGCAAAACAATTAACATAACTTTTGTTCAGGCACAGCCTCGGGCAGACGTTGGGTCTTTGGACCGGAAGTGGAGGCCAGAGAGGAAGTCAGGGGATGAGCGCGATGCCTGTAGTTAAGGGTTTGGTGCCATTTTGAGAAGGTCAAAATGATTTCTTGGAACAAGTGCCTAAACGCCTACATCCGTAGAGCTTGGTGCAGTCTCCCAGCAGTTGAGCCTCACATACAGAGAAAAACCCCAAGTCCTCGAGGAAGGATCGATTGCACGATTCATGAAAAAAAAATCTATTTCCCAAAGGCATCGCTTCCCTTATGTAATACCTGGTACCTAGCAGGCGTTAAATACACGTTAGGTTTCCGGTTTTATAAGATGATATTCTGCAAACCAATATTAATGCATTAACAAGAACTGCTTTATAAATTACTAATTGCTATGCACTGACGTAAAAATTGTGGCTGGTTGCTGTTATTTTTTAGAGATATTAACATATATACATTTTTAAAAATCAAGGCATTGGTGTCCATTCTCAACTAAGGTTCCCATTTTTTGCCTTTCTCCCTCATTATCAAACTTATTGGAGCAGAAACTGCTTTCCGTAGGGTTCCCCAGGATCTAGTAGAGCGCCCTCACACACATTAGGTACTTAACACATCTTTGCTCCATGGAAGAAAAAAAAAAACTGTCCTTGAATTGGTACAAAGAAGACCAAAGCTTAGCCAGCCGATATCACTCGCTTAGGACCACACAGCCAGGAAGGCCCAGAACCAGGATTCTAACCTAGGATTATCCAAGTTCGAATACCAACTCTGAGCAACCCTGGACAAGCTACAGCTCTGAATTCCATCTTCCTTCGCTACGCAGTAGGATTAATAAAGTTGGACTGGGTGGTTTTTTGCGCCGCGTTCGAGCGGCGAGCCTTTTGAACGTGGACTAGCATCCCTCACTCCAACAGCCTGAGAAATCGCGTGCAGAAACCCAGCAACCAGGACCAGCCCTCCCGCACCTTCAGACCTGCGGGTTCCGCTACCCGGCCCCGCCCCCAGGGGGCGTGGCCTAAAGCCGACGCCGGTGCGGAGCGCAGACGCGGTGACGTCAGAGCGACTCGTGGGCGCCCCGGGAGTCGCTCTGCGCCTGCGCCCCGGGCGTCGCTCCGCGCCTGCGCAGGCACAAGCCGTCAATATGGCGGCGGCTGGAGCGGGCCGACTGAGGCGGGCGGCGTCGGCCCTGCTGCTTCGGAGCCCGCGCCTGCCTGCCCGGGAGCTGTCAGCTCCGGCCCGGCTCTATCACAAGAAGGTACGGGGGTGCGCAGACCGCCGAGGGGCTCCAGGTGATCCGGCGCCCGCCTTCCTGGGTCAGGAGAAGCGGCCCTCTCTTTGGACTCCCTCTCCCCGCTGCACTTTGTGCGTGTCAACTTTAAACTTGCCCGTAGATTGGCAGGGAGGATCCTGTTAGGACTTGTCCTTCTGAGTCCAGGACCTCGCACGCCAGCTCAAGGTCCGGCCTCAGCAAGGCCGCAGCCCTGTCTTAAGTGACCTAGAGCAAGCCGCGACCCGTCCGTCTCTGGATCTGTTTCCCCAGATGTGAACGGGGTGGGGGTCAGCAGTCCTCGTAGAGTCATCCGCATGGTGCTTGACCATTTATGGTGAAGTTATTGTTTTAGGAGCGCATAACCTACGAAAGGAGTCAGGCAGGTAACCAGGAAGCATAACATTTTGTTTTGCTTTTGCCTTCTGGGCGTGAAAAAGTCTCCTTAACGTGATAGCCATTCGGCAAAACAACTAAAGAATGCTGTCCATCCACGTGATGCAAAATGTCCAGATGACAGATTATTTTGCAGGTCCTTGGAGTCAAAATCCTGGGTCGAATGGGAAGTGGAAGACACCTAGAAGATCGGGGTACTTATGACTAGCTGGTAAACATCGAGGTTATTAAAGGCTTGTCTCTGCCAGTTTGGATGAATATTTATTCTTGTTAGGGTTTCGGCACTTTGCCCAGGGCTTCCCTCCTTCCCCACTTTGGTGGGGAGGAGCCTGTTTGTTGACATTCTGCGCTGAAGAAACTTAGGCTGAGAACCTTTCAGCACTAGGGTGCGCTGCTGCACCAGGGTGATCTTAGGGCCCTTAAATATAGCCTTGTCACTGTTTTTAATTTTAATGAACACAAACTCATCCTGTAGCATTGTTCTTTATGTAATCGTCACCTTGCTGCCTCTGAGAAAGTCTTCCATTCCTGGGCCATAGTTACAATCATTATCCTTTGAAAATAGATTTTATTTGTACATAAAACAAATGCCATTTGAGCCCACATCTAGGAGATGTAGGTATGTAAGGCAAGTGACTATTTGTGGTTGAAAACCCTATGGCGCTAAGACATGATTTTGCTGGCTTTATCCAGTATCTTCAATCTCTGAATGTAGTTGGAGAGAAAATACCCAAAAAATCGTTTGGGTAACAAATGGTTCTCACTGACGTGGATGCTGGCCTTCATATTCTGCCAGGTTTGAGTTGCTGACATCAAGGGAGACCCGTACCAGTAGAGAGATCTTGATTCTTCTTAACCCTGTCATTTCAGGTTGTGGATCATTATGAAAATCCTAGAAATGTGGGGTCTCTTGACAAGACATCTAAAAATGTTGGAACTGGATTGGTGGGTGCTCCAGCATGCGGTGATGTTATGAAATTACAGGTACAAGCTGGTTCATCTTTAATGGTAATGACAGTAGTCCCTTTGCTTACACATTGCTTCATGGTTGACAAAGTATTTGCACATAAAGCATTTCATTTGATCTCCATCTTTATTCAAGCAAGCTGGGATGAGTCGATCTTATTACATGATTAGAGCAAGTCAGTTCTGCTGGCATGCTCTGAAGTTTTTCTAAAGTAAGAAAAACTGATCTCATTTTTCTAATCACTGTATCAGTTTAAATTCCTCCTTCAGCTAAGCGAAGTATTTTGAGGATTTTACTAATCAAGGGAAAACTCTAAGGAGCTAGCAATCCCCGTGAGACAAGAAATGCAATAACCCAAATGTCTCCCCAAAATGGAAGATACACGAAGGTAGTGGGTTGCACTTTGGGTAAAGCATAGCTTTACCCCCCCCCGGGGTGAGTCGATAGCTTGCCCAAGGTCTTCATACCTCTCTTGGGAAACATAAGCAGAGCAGGAAGGAACCACTAAGTGCAGTTTGGTGCCAAGAAAAAGTACTAACCACACACCTTGGCTGCAGACTGTCCCAGTGTTTGAGCAGGCATCCTCACCCAAGATTTCACAGCCAAAAAGCAGACTGGGGTCATAGACAGAAAAACTAGGGTGGAAAGACGTAATTTTCCAGTTGACCTTTACCAGTCAAACCTATATAGTGGTTCCCAAGTTTCAGTTTTCATCACCGAGCTCTTTGAAACAAAGCAAAGTCACTAATTAATGGCATAACTTCCAGGATGGACAGCAAGCCCAGAGCTCTTGGGAACCCCTACCCCATGAACCCTCCTGAGTACCAGGCTCCTGGGTACTTGAAGTGGCCGCAGGAATCACTGCTTAATTCTTGTCTCTTTTCTAGATTCAAGTGGACGAAAAGGGGAAGATTGTGGATGCCAGGTTTAAAACATTTGGCTGCGGTTCTGCGATTGCTTCCAGCTCGTTAGCCACGGAATGGGTGAAAGGGAAGACGGTGAGGTTGCTTGCAGATTTGTTAGATTTAATTCGCACTCTCTGCAATCTGGCTTTCGAAGAGTCTAGTGAGTCAGTGGGTCAGAAACAGAAACAAAAAGCAACGTGATTTCTTCAAACTACAATTTTTTTTTTAATTTTTTCCTACTCAGACGTTGATTATATTCCTCACATTATGGGCCAGTTCGTTAGGTGTCATTGAGGGGTTTTTGTTGTTGATCATTATTATTTATTTGAAGGCTTGGGCATTGATTTGTTAATTACATAGAAAAAAGATCCTCACTCACCCTTCCAACAAAATAGAACCAAAAAGAAATCTTGGGTTTCCCTAAGGTTGCCGATGTTCTTACGGTTTCTTAGGAGTCTAGGGTTGGGGGAGCGTTCTTGTTTATTTCCTCTCATCCTGTTTCAGGAAGGATTCCAGGTGATTTCAAAGATTGTTGAGATAAACTAGCCTGTATTAAAAGAGGTATTAAAGGATTGCAAACACAGCTGGATAAATAAATCAGGGCAGTGATCCAGGCGGCTGGTCGCAGCCCTCAGAGGATGAAGACGAGAAAGGGCCAGAGCATCTTCTCCATCCTTTTCTCTACCAAATCCCTTTTCCCCAGCAGCTGCAAAGGTAGAAGATCTGTGAAGAACTAGACTCTCTAAAATCCAGTTGCCATTAAAACTATAAACAGCCAACCTGCCGGGCGTGGTGACGCACGCTTGTAATCCCAGTACTTGGGAGGCTGAGACTAGAGGATCCAGGTTCTCGGCCATCCTCAGCTACTTAGTGAGGCCCTCTGCAACTTAGTGAGACCGTGTTTCAAAATAAAGAATAAAAAATAGGACTGGGGGTGTAGCTCAGAGGTAGAAGGCCCCAGGGTTCCATCCCCAGTACCGCCAAAAAAAAAAAAGCCAACCTGCAGGGAGCTGTCATGGAGGAGCGTGTTGGAGTGCTGGCCTGCTCTCCGGGCCACGTGCCACCTGCTCCCGTGGCTCAGGCCTTCTGGCTGGCAAGCTCCCGTGGCCAGGGAAGTACAGGCCTGACGCGTTCCGGCAGGAGGCGTCTCTCGAGTGATGGAGCAAGAGCTTCCTCAGGCCTGGGGAGTGAGGCATGTGTGCTCCCAGGACCTGGCCTTGAGGGGCCCTGAGTTACGCTCACAAGGCGGGGAGAGGCCTTTCTTTAACCTCCAGGTCCCATCTGCGCTTCCAGGACCTGCAGGGAGGCTGGCTGTTGGGGCATCTCGTGTGCCTCACTGCCGCAGGGCTCCGTTCAGGGGGCAGGGGCCTGCCTGTCTGGCCCCTTCCCCAGGGCTCCCACCCAGCCTGTCTGGAGAAGATTCTCTGCTTGAGGCAGAGGATGAGTCCAAATAGAGCCCTCAGCCCAAGACCTACGGAAGCAGCATGGGACATCACTGCTTTTAAAAAACAGTCGGAGCTGGGCGTGGTGGCGCACGCTTGTAATCCCAGTACTTGGGAGGCTGAGACCAGAGGATCAGGGTTCTTGGCCAGCCTCAGCTACCTAGTGAGGCACTCCGCAACTTAGTGGGACCCTGTTCCAAAATAAAGAATAAAAAATAGGGCTGGGGGTATAGCTCGGAGGTAGAATGACCTTGGGTTCAATCCCCAGTACTACAAAAATAAATAAGTAATAAAATAAAAATAAAAAAGCAGCCGCCGCAGGCCTCTTGCAGGCTCACCCTGGGTCTCTTCCTGTCTGGCGGAGGTGCTGTGGCTGTCTTGCACGTGTGTGCCCCTCGCACTTGAGAAGCCCAGCCACGACTTTGTCACGCAGCGGGGAGTCCTGAGGAGGCCCTCGGCCTCTGCTTAGAGAGTTACTCAGCAGAACTCTCCCCCTGCCAGCCGGTCCTGAGAGCCTCTGATCCTCTCGAGGTAGAGAGCTTCGCCAAAACTGCTCGTCTTCCTCTGTTGCCTCCCAGGTGGAAGAAGCGCTGACCATCAAGAACACGGACATCGCCAAGGAGCTCTGCCTGCCCCCCGTGAAGCTGCACTGCTCCAGTGAGTCTCGCCTCCCGCGGCCCGTCCTTTTAGGTCGTGGCGCCCACCTGTACAGCCCTCAGAACCTGAGCCCGGGCAGTGTGTCTTTATGATCATCGGAGGGTTGGAGCCCGGGCGTCCCCAGCCTGGGGCTCAGAGAGTCAGGCCAGCTCCTGGTGCGCATGCGCGCTGGGAGTCACTGGGGTCATCCCAAACCTCAGGCAGCCTCGAGTCGCTCCCCTCCTACAGATGAGGAGCCTGGGGCTCAGGCGGAGGCACCTGTGTCACAGCCAGTAAGGGGGAGAGTCCCAGTTTAAGCCCTAAGCTTTGATCAGAGTCTGTGCTGGTCCCACCGTGTTGTCACAGGCTTGGGACCCGCGAGGAGCACCCTCAGCTCTCGCCGTCATCCTGCGCGCTGTGTTCCGTCTCTCTTGTCTAGCTGCCGTTACTGTCAGGGTCACGTCTGTCGGTGTGGAGTGACTCGGCCCCATTGTGCAATATCCCCCCACTCTCCTGTGAGAAGGCCCGCGTGCCTTTAGACTTCCATGTGGGTATCCGGCTCATGCTACGTTACATCTAATCCTCTTTCCATCCTCTCTGAGGGGACAAGAAATGGTCGCCTTGACATGTTGGTGGAGGTGGTTTGGTTTTGAACCCGGGGCATTCTGCCTCTGAGCTACACCCCCAGCCCTATTTTTTTTTTTAAACATAGTGTCTCTCACTGAGTTGTGGAGAGTCTTGCTAAATTGCTGAGGCTGGCCTTGAACCTGTGATCCTCCTGTCTCAGCCTCCCAAGTACTAGGATTACAGGTGTGCGCCACCACACCTGGCTTCATGGAGGTTCAGAGAGCAGGCATCCTGCCAGGGTAAGGCTCACCGGGGAAGAGGCGGGTGCTGGGGTGAGGACGCCCGCTGAGACCCGAGCTCTTTCCACTTGAGCTGGGGTGTTAAGTCCCCACGAAAAAAGCTCATCACGTATGAACCTCTTCCCACGGTCTCTGCAGCGCCTCAGCCTCTTTGTTAGGCCTTTTAGGTACTGAAACCCTTAGCCATTCGCTTGCTTTCTGCTGTCATTCCAGCTCTCAACCTGTATCCTCCTCCCCCCGTAGCTTCACTGTGAATGCTGAGTCCTAAATAAAAGAGGGTGACGTGCAGACACCATCCGGTCAGTACCTTGACGGACTTGTGTTGGGCGAGCTAGCTCACCACTCATTCAGTCCAGACTTCCCCAGGAGCTGACAAGAGCTAACATCTGTTGTGTCCCTACTAAGTGCCCAACACTTTCTGTAAGTCCCTGCTATCCCAGCAAGAAAAGCATGTCGATCCCAGTTTTACATCAGAGGAAGCGGATGCAAGAGGCTAAGGAGCTAGAGTCCCAGGTACTCAAACCATCTGCGTCCACAGCCCCCGCAGGAGGGTGGGGCTCGGCGCCCACTCGCTGGCTTCCGGCCGGCCCCTCACCCCAGCCCTGGCTGGCCACTCTGCCAAGACCCTCCCAGCATATAAAGACCAGTCCCTCAATGACCTTTCCTTCCGTTCTTGTAGTGCTGGCAGAGGATGCGATCAAGGCCGCCCTGGCCGATTACAAACTGAAGCAAGAACCCAAGAAAGGAGAGACAAAGAAGAAATGAGCCCTTCACCAAGCTCCGGCAGGTCCCGTCCGCTCTCAGCCCCCCTCAGATGTCCCGAAGCCCCTCACGCTGTGTAAAAGGCGATACGCACAATGCCTGCCACTTACCTGTGACTAAGCAAGCAAAATACACCGTTTAGTGCTTCTGAATCCTGTGATTTCTTTCAGCTTTTGTCGCCTTCTCATGGTTAATGTATGTCTTGAATTATATGTATGGCCTCAGAGCTGAGATCAATATTGATGGCTTACGTTTTGATAGCCCACGATTATTTGATAGACCCTATTGTATATAGAACAGATCTGCAGATGTATATTATAGTAAATAAAAACACATTAGACGATGGTTTTCTCTGGTAAGTCTTATCTCTTACGTCTCTCGAAAGCCCCTCTGGTCTCCCAAAGGCTACAACACGATGACACGAGCAGCCGTCCAGCAACCTGGACAAGAAGAGCCATGACCAGATTGTCCCACAACCGCGTGCTTCACGAAACAGGTCATTGCTCGTCGCAAAAATGGCGCATCCCAAGTGAGTCTTGATTCTCTCTGTAATCTCGCTGCTGGAATCCTGGAATCTGAGAAGCAGTGGGTAGACGAGACCAAACATGTCAAGAACACTTGTTGGAAGAGTTTAAAACGCAGACCTCTGAGCCCAGCGTCCCGACCTGCGTTAGCTGGCCATTCTGCTGCACCTGAGTGCCCCTGGGCTTTGTGTGGTGACCAGCAAGCCAAGCCACAGAGAGGAAACCTCATCAGTTCTCCATCCTGCGCAGGGGTGATAACTAAGTGGTTCATTCTGAACCATCTACACGCAGAGTGCCCGTCAAGTTTGTAACAGCTGTCCCTGGCTGAGACGTGGATAACAGACATTCTCTTCCCTGTCCCCTACCCTGAGCTCCCATTCTGAGCTATCCACAGTCAAAATCTCAAAAGAGGCCTGGTTTTATTTGTGGGGTGTGTGTGTGTGTGTGGCAGTACTGAGGATTGAACCCAGGGGCATTCTACCTCCAAACTACACCCTCAGCCCTATTTTTTAGTCTTTATTTTGAAACACGGTCTCACTAAGTTGTGGAGGGCCTCGCTAAGTAGCTGAGGCTGGCCTTGAGCCTGAATCCTCCTGTCTCAGTCTCCCAAGTACTGGAATTACAAGCGTGTGCCACCTCGCCTGGCTCGAGGCCTGGCTTTTTAGTGTAAAACATGGTATTGAGACAAAGTGTGGTGGTGCACACCTGTAATCCCAGTACGTGGGAGGCTGAGACAGAATCACAGATTTAAGGCCAGTCTCAGCAAGTAAGTGAGATCCTGCTTCAAAATTAAAAATAAAACAGGGCTGGGGAGCCAGGCATGGTGGGTGGCACATGCTTGTAATCTCAGTACTTGGGAGGCTGAGACAGGGGGATTGCAGGTTCATGGCCAGCCTCAGCTATTTAGTGAGGCCCTCTACAACTTAGTGAGACCCTATTTCCAAATAAAGAATAAAAACGAGAGTTGGGGGTGTAGCTCAGAGGTAGAAGGCCCCTGAGTTCAATCCCCAGTACCGAAAAAAAAAACAGGGCTGAGCGTATGGCTTAGAGATAATATCACTAATACACACAATGATATTGGAAAAATTCCCATAGTGAACTTCTAAAGTAAGATATGTTTGTCTTTCTGATGATGCCTTTTTGTTCAGGAATAGGCTGACTGCCTGGTAAATATACCTTCTTTCTCAAAAAAAAACATTTTTTTAATGCTCTGGGTTCTGATGGAGAGCACAAAACTTCAAAGGCCGCTCCCTGCATAGTGGAAACCACAGGCCAGGACTTCATAAGAATCTCAAATTAGAGCCCTGGGTGGAACCATGTAAAATTGTCCGTGCGGCGTGTTCTGCCGTGTAATTCCCGGGCTCCGTGAGCTGGGCTTGGCTCACCCTCTGTTACATGTGGCCGCACCGCAACTCCCCACCTCTTTGCGCTTTTTGAAATGAGACATTTCTGTTCCAGCTAACATCCTCTGAAAGTTGAAACTGAACTCTGAACAGCAGAAGCAGCCCATAAACAGCTGAAACAATATTACCGGCCCTTACAACGTGGTGGCTAAAAGAAATGGGTATTTTAACGACACCCATTTTCCCAAACGAGTCTAGTTTTAGCCACACGAGGGCCTTGCGTGCGCGCCCTTCACTGAACTCAAGTTGGGATTCTTGCCGTCTCCAAGCTGGTTTTAGCGTCTCTAAGTAAACCCTTCCGGGGAGGGTCTGGACAGATCATTTGGACCCATCTACGAAGCACCCAGGCCCCCCGCAGGGCCCCTACATTTGCAACCCCCCTTAATTCTCCTTCAACATCTGGGGTGAACTTCATTTTGAACAAAAGATGCTGGCGTCTGCCCCACCCGCTCTGGCAGGAGACCACGGACTCCAAGGATGTGTACACAGAAAAGGCAAAGCAGCAGAGGCTCAGCCGAGCGCCGTGCCCCACCTCACGCAGGCTGAGGCTCCGTCAGCCAGGACCCTGGTTAAATCTGGTGCCCCAGAGCGGGGCTGAGCACTTGAGGGGCTGGGTGGGTTTCTGTGGGGATGGTGATGTAGATGGGTAGAGGAGGAATGGATGGGAAAACGGCCTCAGAGAGGGGGAGGAACTTACCCAGGACACACAGCAGGGAGGGGGTAGTTTAGAGCTCCAGCGGAGGGTCTCTGCCCCCCTCCAAAGAACCACAACCCCTGCCCCGCCACGATCACATATCTCATTTAACCTTTTTTTTTTTTTTTTTGTAGTACTGGGGATTGAACTCAGGGGCATTCTACCTCCGAGCTATACCCCCAGCCCTATTTTTTATTCTTTATTTTGAAACAGGGTCTCACTAAGTTGCAGAGGGCCTTACTAGGTAGCCAAGGCTGGCCGCGAACCTGGATCCTCCAGTCTCAGCCTCCCAAATGCTGGGATTACAAGTGTGCGCCACCACGCCTGGCTTTCGTTTAACCTTTTCTAAATATTCCTGGACTTGGGCTACTTAGGACCACAGCAAAATGCACAGTTTTAGAGGCTCCCATTATGCATCAAGGTCGTGTCGAAACCTCCTGTCTCTTAAGATGAGTTTTCTTAAAAAGTCAAGCTTTGAGCCGGGCGTGGTGGCGCACGCTTGTAATCCCAGCATTCGGGAGGCTGAGACCGGAGGATCCAGTTTCGTGGCCAGCCTCAGGTACCTAGTGAGGCACTCCGAAAACTTAGTGAGAATCGGTTTCAAAATAAAGAATAAAAAATAGGGCTGGGGGTATAGTTCGGAGGTAGAATACCCCTGAGTTCAATCCCCAGTACCGCAAAAAAAAAAAAAAGTCAAGCTTTGAACTTTGTGTGTGTGTGTGTGGTACTGGGGATGAAACCCAGGGGCATTCTACCTCTGAGCTACATCCCCAGTCCTATTTTTATTCTTTATTCTGAAATAGGGTCTCACTAAGTCATGGAGTGCCTCACTAGGTAGCTGAGGCTGTCTGCAAACCCGGATCCTCCTGTCTCAGCCTCCCGAATGCTGGGATGACAAGCACACACCACGACACCTGGCTCCAAGCCTTGAACTTGAAAGCAAAAGTGCAGACGCTGTGTCCAGCCTCATGACAGGACAGACCAGGAGGTCCCACTGAGCCTTGGTAGACTTAGGGAACCCCCGCGGAGGGGCTCCAGCCCCAACCAGAAGATGAGTGTGGAATGCATCCCTCACCAGTGGCTCTCGGTGGCCTGTGCTTGCTCCCCCCGCCCCAAGGTGACAGCAGCCAACCCCTAAAAGGCCCCCACTCCCCAGGGACCACCGCTCCACACAAGGAAGCAACAGTTTGGCAGAACAGACTGAGCTTGAAGCGCTAGGTCAAATGCTGGCTAGCCACTGGGACCTCGAACAAGAGACTCAGCCTCCCCAAGCCCTGGCGTGTCCACGGACCCAATGGGAATGGGAATCATAACCGCCTGCTCCGGCAGATTTGATGTTAAATGAAATCGTGCAGCTGAAGTACGCAGCGTGGCACATCCAGAGTTCACCCTCCTCGCCGTGACCGCCATTGTCCAGCTGTGGCTGGGTACTCTGCAGATTAGCTCACTTCCTCTTCACAGAGACCCTAAATGCCTGGAAATGCCCTGAAAATCCCATTGGATGTATGTATGTATGTATGTATGTATGTATGTGTGTGTATTTATTTAGTTTTGCAGTACTGGGGATTGAACCCAGGGGTATTCTACCTCCAAGCTACATCCCCAGCCCTATTTTTTATTCTTTACTTTGAAACAGGGTCTCATTAAGCTGAAGAGGGCCTTACTAAGTGGCTGAGGCTAGCCATGAATCTGCGGTTCTCGTGTCTCAGCCTCCCAAGTACTGAGATTATATGCTTACACCACCACGCCTGGCTTGAAAATCCCATTTTAAAGGTGAAGAAACGCTGGGTGTGGTGGCGCACGCTTGTAATCCCAGCATTTGAGAGACTGAGACTGGAGGATCCGGGTTCACAGCCAGCTTCAGCTGCTTATTGAGGCACTCCACAACTTAGTGAGACCCTGTTTCAAAATAAAGGATAAAAAATAGGGCTGAGGCTGTAGCTCGGAGGTAGAATGCCCCCATGTTCATCCCCAGTACTGCAAATAAGGAAAGAAAGGAAGGAAGGAAGGGAGGGAGGGAAGGAGGGAGGGAAGGTTGAGACAGGAGGGTGGAAGATTCGCAGCCAGCCTCAGCTACCTAGTGAGGCCCTCTGAAACTTGGTGAGACCCTGTTTCAAAATAAAGAATAAAAAATAGGGCTGGGGGTATAGCTCAGAGGTAGAATGCTCCTGGGTTCGATCCCCAGTACCGCAAAGAAAACAAAAGGTGAAGCAACTGGGATGTGGTAGGGACAGGAGTCTAGTCAAAACACCCTGCTTGCTCCTGCTCGATTCTGTATCTGCTGCTGTCACTAAGAGCCCTGGTATGATGTTGCCATTACTAATAGTAACGATACTTAATATTACTACTGTTGTTACTACTGTGATTATTGCTATTTCTAAGTGCTATAATCTCATGGTTTCCAACCTAGGGTATCTGTAGCACAGACCCAGTATTCACAGAAAGGTCTCCAAAATGATGCAAAGCTATGGCCTGGCTACACCAGGAGACACGCTGATGTGGTTTCTGTCGCAAGGGGCTTGGCAGGCAAGCCTGCTCCACTGCACTTGGTCAACCACGGGGCATAGCCATGCCCCGGGCCAGGCTTGAACACCACCACCGCCATCACCAGTAGCTTCCCAAATGCCCTGGTAGGCGCTTCGGCCCCTGGCCTCATTTCAGGGAAAGCCAATTCCCATAAGTCCCCAGGTGAGGACAACCCTCGTTGTCAGGAGCTGCTGGTGCAGGGCAATCTCCAGCACCTCCTATCCTGCCCCTCGGGCCTCTAGCCAAAGGAAACCCAAGGGGAGGAACTGAGCCGGACCCTCCCCTTCCCAAACACAACTGCGCTGACAGCTCTACGTCAGTGTCCCTGTGTGTGGGCAGGTCCACAGGGCATCAGGAAATAATTCAGGGTGAGAACATGGAGGTTCAAGCTCTGGACACAGTTCTGCCATGATCTGTCCACCATTCTGGATACTTAGGCAAGTACTTAACCTCTTTGAGCCTCAGTTTCCCCTTCTAAAAAATCAGAATACTCATTCCTCAGTCATAGGATTGTTGTAATGATTAAGTTAATTTTCCCGTGTACAGTGGGAAAAGCTTAGCCCTGGGCATGTAGTAAGCGCTCAGGAAATATTAGCTGTCACCGCCATCATCAATGCCACCACCTTTGTGGCCTCCACCTTTTCCACCATCAACAACACTGCTGCAGATGTCTTGATGTCACTATTACTGCTCACCACCACCAGGCACAGAGTGTGTTCCCCCAAAATTCACGTCGAGTCCCGTACTCCCAGTGCAACTGTATTTGGAGACAATTGGGTCCTAGGAGACAATTAAGGTTAAATCATGTCACAAAAGTGGAGTCCTAGTCCAGTGGGACAGGTGGTCTTATAAGAAGGGGTCTCTCAGCTGGACGTGGTAGCGCACATCTGTAATCCCAGTGCTTGGGAGGCTGAGATAGGAGGAGCAAAGGTTTGAGGCCAGCCTCAGCAACTTAGCATCAAAATGAAAAATAAAATAGGGCTGAGGGTATAACTTAGAAGTAGAATGCCCCTGGGTTCAATCCCTAGTAGCAGGAGGAGGAGGAGGAGGAGGAGGAGGAGGA
>PVLC010035441.1:0-16326 GCA_004027655.1 Graphiurus murinus | reverse complement strand
TACTGGGGATTGAACTCAGGGGCATTCTACCTCCGAGCTATACCCCCAGCCCTATTTTTTTATTCTTTATTTTGAAACCGGGTCTCACTAAGTTGCGGAGTGCCTCACTTAGGTAGCTGAGGCTGGCCGCGAACCCGGATCCTCCGGTCTCAGCCTCCCGAATGCTGGGATTACAAGCGTGCGCCACCACGCCCGGCTACTATTAAAATCTTGAGGTTAAAATATAATTTGAAAAAAGTTTAATAGGCAATAACTTGTAGGAGTATAGAGATGAGGATAAAAAGGTGCATATTAGAAGGACTAAGTCATCAGAACCAGTATATGTAACATAGTTGCACTCTTTCTATATTCAATTTTTGAAGCAAGAAATTGGAGTGCTAAACTTAGGGTTTCTTTCTTCCACACAATCCACTTCCAATGAGAGGTATATTTGTTAATTCCACCTTCATAACAAAATATCAATAAATTTTTCTCTACATTTTTGTCACTTTTCAGCTGAAACAAATAAAAAATCATATGATGTTACAGTATTTGAAAACAAGAAGCAGGTCTTCTTTCTCAAATATATTCAAATAAGGTGTTTTGTAGCTGAGACCTGTTGAATTTGACTGTACACTACAAGTTAGATTCAGGTCTATTTCACATAACAGTTCAGCCCTTGGCGTGGTGTGCTTCTGTATCCCATCACTTCAACCCTTCTCACCTTGGGGGTCCCCTGGATTCTGCAGCGGCTGGATCACAGCAAGGTCTATTCTGATAAAAAGGCAGACTCAAATATTCCTAAATAACTGCTTCAATATTATCAAGGTAAAAAAATAAAAGAAAGAAAAAAAAAAACACAAAATAGGTCTAAGAAGTCATCCAGCAAAGAGGAGCTTGGGAATACTGAAATCAATGTTAAGTAGTTTTCTGGATAAAATCCTATGGAAGTAAAAAGACATTAGGTAAACACCAAAGAAATCTGAAGAAACTATAGATTTTAATCAATAAAACATATCAAAAGTGGTTGATTAATGGTAACATCCTGATATAAAGTGATGATGATAGAGATTATTGTGTGAGATCATACATGTTAATTGAGCAGATGTGTACTATCTTATCAATGTTTGTAAATCTAAAATTGTGCTAAAAATAAGGTCTATTAACAAAAATCAATAAAATTAGATATAGAATACTTAAGTTACTATACAATGTATCCATAATATTAATAATATTTAGGGAAGAAATTCTATTTACTTCCAAGTGTCAACATACTAGTGTTTTTCTAGGGATTTGAAACATTTTAACTTTCTCTCATTTAATTATTTTTAGGTGATTGAAAACTATCAATTTAGTGTGTATGTGTGTGTTAATGTTAGTGTGTGTGTGTGTGTGTAACCTTTTTTGTGCTATTGAAAAGAAATTAGAAAGGAAAACTGAAACTTAACTGCAAATCAGGTAATTAAATTACATTATTTAATTATAAGCCTATTGGACCAAAAATAGTTATTTTATTTGTTGATTAGTTGATACCTCTTTTTATATAATTCAATATAGATGCTATCAATTTTAGATTGATGATAATGAAATTTTACTGCATATGTAAAGCTCCATATTTCATCATTCTTCTTGAATCCCCTCAAAACCTTTAAACAGCTTCATTAAATTATCTACAGTATTAAACTAATAAATATCAGGGAGGTTCTGATTAATTTATATATGTACATAGTTAACAAAACTAGTTTCTTTGGTTTGTATAATTAATAGTTTTTCCATATTATAATTACATCTACTCTCTAATTAATTAAAAATTCTTCTTGAATTTTTCATAATTAACCAATATCTAACTAACATAACTATTACATTTCACTTTTCTTTTTATCCTATCAAATGCCTAATGATAGTCTTCTATACTCAGTAAATAGGTCAAAGAATAACTTCTAACATGAAGTTCATAGCACATAAAAAGTACTTTATTTTTACAGAAAGAAAATATTTTGTGTGTTTTCAATTATTTTGTTGTTTTACCTTGATTTTCTATGCTAATAATTATTATAATTTCAGCTATATCTGACAACATGTTACATATTACAAATTTGTAACACATTACAAATAAAGGCAGACAAAAATTATTTAATCTGAAAAAGAAGAATAATTTCGCTTCCTTATATTTTATTTTTGAATTATTATTCATATTTTTATATATTTATTTTGTGTGTGGTACTGAGGATGGAACCAAGGAGCATTCTACTTTTGAGCTATACCTACAGCCCTGTTTATTTATTTATTTATTTTTGAAACAGGGTCTTGCTTAGTTACTGAGGGCCTCACTTAAGTTGCTGCGTCTGGTCTTAAACCTGTGATCCTCCTGTCTTAGCCTCCCAAATGCTGGGATTACAGGTATATGCCACCACACTCAGTTGTATTTTTTTTTTTATTTAAAAAGCAATTACAAAGAGCATAATAGTGTATATTCTACAAAATTCACTAACAAACAAACAAAAACTACAAGAGCTCTCCAGGAGCACCCCATTTTCTTGCTACCTAGTTGCCAAAGTTGCATAGACTTTCTGACACTGTCTTTTCTGTTGTACAACTATGACTTACCTATGCCAGTTACCGCAGCAGGAATGGACTCCCTGGGAATGAAAATGGTTGAGGAGCTGCCGAGGATGTCAGGTGCCTTTTTCATGGGGGACACCTTTGATGTCAGTAAATTCTACTGGTCTGTGTATTCTGAATATGTAAAAACTATGGTGCTGAATAATTATGCTCCTGTTGATTATGTAAAAACTATGGTGCTGAATAATTATGCTCCTGTTGATTATTTCCTTGAAGGGAAAAGGAGTAACTATGTCAAGACATTGACTCCTAAATTTGATCTCCTGAATATCATGATGGAGCCATTTTTTAAAAGAGAAGTTTTTGATACCTACCTGTCCCAATTAGCATCAGTTATGATAAGATATCAGAAGAAACTATTTATGCCTATGAGATTCTAGGAGTTCCTAAGCCAAAAAAAATCTACAACTTGTTTGTTGAATGCCTGAATGATTCTTTATGAAGACTTTGGAGGAATTCACATGTACTTCAGAGACCTCATGTTGCTTGTGTCTCTGGCAGGTGGAAGAATAAATGTGAGCCTGAGCCCATACAACCTGGTTCCAAGATACATCCAAAAGAAACAATCTGAGGACATGCACATCTTGTCACTGAGTTTGCCCACAAAATGCAGTTTTTGCAAATTGAAAACCTGGTTTTGAAACCCTGGATCCTGGTAGTTATCATTCTGCTTCAACTGGCCTTCCATGGACTTTGATACCCTGGTGGAGAAGATGAGGTTGGAGGGCTTAACCCAGGTATCCAGAGGGTTCCTGCTGTAGTCTGATAATGAACCTGCTGAAGAAGTTGTATAGTTTATCATTCTTCTTCTTTCCAGTCTCCCCTGCCCCCCCCCCCCCAGTTTTTTCATCCTTCCTTAGTAGCTGTAGCCTTGCAGACAACACCTGGGTTCAGGAAAGAGGATGTTTGCAGTTGCTCTCATATACTCTGTGACATTTTTTTTAAAGATGAGTTCATTTTCCTGTTGGAAAGCACACTAAAGTACTTTGAAAAAGGCTGTTACCTGCTTTGTAAAAGTGAGACCATACAGGTAACTGCAAGGGAAAGCACCATTACAGAGAGAAAGGTGATGCTGTGATGGAATTCCTGCTAGAATTATTTAAGCCTATCATGGAATGTTATCAGATAGCATGCAAATACCTCTTACATGAAGAAAAATACTTTACTAAGAAACAGTACTTGGCTGCAGTTAGAAAATTAACAAGTCAGTTTCTTGATCAAGGTACCTCTCAACATTACAACATATTACCTTCTGATGTGCAGAAAAATGCCCTAGCAACTTTTGTGAGGCTTTGTTTGGTAGAGAAGAAGATAAACAATGACTACATATTTATTATGAATGAATCCACCACAAACAAATTAGAAGAGATGCTTGAGGTACAATAGTCAAGGCATGGTAGAATTGGAGGCAGAAGAGAGCAGAGGACTGAAAAGAGCTTCCCACATTTTGTACTGTGAGCAGAAAGCAGTGTTGTCAATATCTTATGGATCTTGTGCCAGGGTTAGTGGCTGCTGAGTCTGGCTGGTTTATGCAATCACAGCTATAGTGCGAGAACTCAACACTTTCCACCAGCAGAGTTTGTGACTAGCATGCATGCATACCAGTGACTGACAATACTCCATGTGATCTTAACCAGTAGATCAGCAGTGGTGTCCCTGGGCCATCAAAGCTCAGCAAGCTGGACACAAGCTCAGAACATAGCAATCGCTGACCCTGATGAGCTTAGGCTCACTGGCCACAGAGACTGGAGGTGAGTACTCTATAGTTTAACAGGTTCACAATCAGCAGAGCCGTGGTGGTGTCTGTGGGGCATTAAATCCCATCAGGCTGCAGATGCTGAACAGAACAGCATAGTCCTGGACCTGCAAAGTTTGGGCCTGGAGAGCACAGTGGATAGAAGCCAATCAGAGACTCTTGTTTACCTGCATTAAGAACTATATCTTGTTAAAGAGGCTCTAGGGGACAAACTCAAAAGTTTGATTATATGAGACGGATTTGTACAGGAAAATATATAACCTCAATGTAATCTTATTATAAAGGTATAACAAATAGACACAGAACTCACATGCAAGAGAGAGAAAATCCAAAGACAACAGAAATACAAACCTGAGAACTGTGAAAACATGAGAATGAATCGGGGCAAGAAAGAGTAAATTCCAACAACTCAACAAGGGAGATCACCAATACTGACCAGTAGGAAATGCTAGAAGGATAATTCTAATTCTGAAGCTTCATCTTCAATATGATCAGGGTCTCAAGGAAAGTATACAGGAAATGAAAGAGCATATCAACAGAGAAATTGAATCCCTATGTAAGAACCATAAAGAGGCTTTGAGTGAAATGAAGGAGTCAATAAATTAACAGAAGACCACAATAGAAACCACCACTGGCAGGCTAGAACACATAGAAAACAGAGTTTTATTCTTGGAAGTTCATTCAAAACTGAAAACACAGTCAATAATATAGAGAAGAAAATAAAACAACACAACCTGAACATCCAGGAAATATTGGATCATATGAAACAGCCGAAGTTACCAATAATAGGCATTGAAGAAGGTCTAAAAACACAAGCCAAGAATATCAGAAACCTCTTCAGAGAAATAATATCAGAACATTTTCCAAACAAAGAGAAAGATTTAGGCAACCATGTACATAAGACATTCAGAGCATCAAAGGAAGATCAAAGAAGGACTTCCCTATGCCCATAATAATCAAAATAACTAACATAGAGGCCAAGAAAAGAGTCTTAAAAACAGTGAGAACAAAAAAAAGTGTAACATTTGGGGAAAAACAATAAGAATCACACAAGATTTCTCAATCCAAGTCATGAAAGCCAGGAGGGGCTGGTATGATGTACTTCAGGCACTGGAAGAAAATAGTTTCCAATAAAGGGTACAAAGCAGTACCAGCAAATTAAAAAAAAATGTAATATAGTTCACTACATTTTCTCAGATCAATTTAAATGAAAGTAAACATCAACAAGAAGATCAAAAGAAATTATATAAACATATGGGGACTGAATGATATATTCTTGAATGAAGACTGGATTAGAGAAGAAATAAGGAAAGAAATAAAATTTTTCTAGAATTAAAAAATAAATAGCGACACAATGTACCAAAATTTATGGGACACTTTAAAGGTGGTGATAAGAATAAAATTTTGACATAAAATGAAATATGTCCTCTGATCACAATTGAATTAAGACTACTTGGAAAATCTCCAACAAGATAAAACAACATAATACTCATCTGAATTATTTGTCATTTAAAGTAGAAATCAGAAAAGATACAAAATATTTTAAACCGATAACCAATGATATTATATATCAGTGTTTACTTGGTGTATTTAAAATACAGATTAAATGTGTATAATTGTAAGTGCATATATTTAATTTAAAAAGAAGAAGACCTTAGAGTGGTTTATCTTAGCTAATGGCTCTATAGATAGAAAATATTTAATAAAAGTAGAGAAAAGAAACAGTGATGATTTTTTAGAGAAATAGAAACAAGTGTTCAGTAAAGAAAATCAACTAAGCCAAAAACTAGTTCTTATAACTCATTGATTAAGTGTATAGCACTGTGGAATGGTATAAATCAAGAAAAATTTTAAAAAAATTAATTGAAAATACAATAATATAAACAAATAACCTGGGAGGGGCACTGGGGAGAGGGTCACTACAGACTTTCCAGTTATTTTGAAAGATAATAACAAGATATTAAAATTGTTATATTATTAAAATTGGCTACTTAGATAAAATAGATAAATTCTCAAAAATAAAATAAAACATGATTTGGCAAGACTGATAAAAATGGGAAATTGAATACTTATTTATTAAATGTATCAAATTTTCTTAAAGAAAAAAAAGACAAAAAATATTCCCTCAAAAAAAAGTAGTGGCCAAGAAGCAATTCCAAAAATTCCCATTTCTATTTGTCTGGAAATTGATCTAATTGAAGTTCCTGTCTCATTGCTTATATTTTTCTCAGTGCCATAGGGAAATATTTCTCCCTTCATGGGATATTCTTGAGGACTAAAAATAAAAATAAAAATAAAAATCTCCATTAAATGCTAGTTTTGCCTTCAGTCACTAATGCCTGTTTTCCTACCTTGCTGTTAATTCAAATAAATTTTAATTTAAACATAATTCCCTTAGGGAATTTCAAATTAGTGAGGCACAAGTGGAAACACTTGGGCCAAAGATATTAGCACATTTACTTATCACTGTCCTCAGGAGAGAACAGAGGAAACAGCTGTCATTTGCCCCTCCACCTTTGCTGCATGAATTTTTCTCAGTTTCTCATAAAATATTGCTATAATCAATTCTACTTTTTCCCACAGTTTCAAAACTCTGTGCAATGTAAATATTCATTTCTTTTCTGTGAAACGACAGGTGGTGAAAGTCAGAAAGGAAAGTTTTTGGCAGCTTTAAAAATATTACTTCACTTTTAAGGAACTGCATAAAGTCACAATGATGAAGAAGAAGAGGAACAGGAAGATGTTAGCATTGATGAAGATAAATCCAGTACACAGACAAGTAAGATGCATGAGAGATAGCTGGTGGTCCTCAGTCAAATACAGATTCTTTCATTAGGGAAGGGGAAATAAAATTTCCCAGGTGTTTGTGAATAAATTTGGATGCATTGGTAAAAGCAGGTTTAGCTTAAGATATAGTCAAATGGAGCCTTTTATTAAATAGCTATGCTCCACAGTTTCAATCTCCAGGCCTGTAAGAGAATTCCTGATTGGTTTGCTTTGGATCTCTTACTAATAGCACTTTCAACTTGATGCTCTTCTCTTAGGTATTACCTCTTTTAATAATCCCCAGGACTCTTTATTGCCACCTAAATTATTCAGATACGTGTTTATCAAGTCTTTCTCTATTACCTCTTTTTGAAGGTCCCTGCTGAGCTTGGGAGTGTATAAAGTAGTGCTCAGGTAACATAAAGAGGGAATTTAAGAGCAAATAAGCCTGCTGTCTTTTCCACCACAGTAAGAATATTTAGAACATGTGTGAGATTTTTTCATACTCCCATTGGCTCTCTCTTTTTTATTACAATATCTCTATTCAAATTGGTAAAATAGCCAAATAGTTATTCTGGTCTGATCTTAGTACTATTACAAGATGGGGAAATGTGATACAACCTATACAGCTAAATGATTTCTCTCTCCAGAAATATCAGTCTATGTATAAACAGAGCATCTAGTATAAGTTATCTTTGTGCAATTATGGTTCTAAGGTATTCAGAAACAAAAACAAAAATATACTGTATTAATACATGCTATAAATCGTAGTCTTGAGGCTGTTACATAAGATTTAAACATGTCTCTCAGTAACTTTAATTACACATTACTTTCAACTTTGTCTAGTAAAATCATAAAGACTAGCATGGTAATTTTCAAAATAGTCTTAATTTAAATAAACTGAAATATATTAATTATTTGAATAAGAGTTATTGTGTGCTCAACAATTTTGCAATGGAGTTAATGATAGACTTCCAGGTGGTCAGTTCTTCTGTTGTACAGGTTTCTGGTATCTACAGGTCATGAGATGACCTGCATTCTGCAAATCTAAAGAAATGTTAATGATTAGAAAGTTCAATGATTCATCTCATTTTGTTTTCCTAGGAATAGCTAATGCTGTTGTTAATTAGGATACAAAATCCATCTTTCACCTGAGAACAAAGGAAGCTAAGCAATTTTTCTTGGAGAATAGTTTTTAACCCATTAAGTGGTTTCAATTTGACCAATAGGGCCCTAATTTTATCCTGTTTAAACTTTAAAAGAGCTCTACCTCACTTTGACTCTTATCTCCCTTTACATAGAGCATTTACTTAAAGAAAAACTTGTAATAATAAGTGATTTTCTGCCCCTTTTGATATAAAAATCTTTTTAAAATCCTTATGCCAGTTTTATAAATTTAAGATCATCTTTCTCAAGGACCTGGGAGGCATCTTTTAAAATTCAATCATTAATGTCCATGTCCTCCAGTCCTGTAAGAGGAAGGGGCCTAAATTTTGCAGGTGCTTTGCTCCAATTTGTAAAACTCTCTCTTGTCATGAAGATAGAAAAAAAGTATAGCCAAGATCCTCTGAGTATAGCCAAGAATCCCACCACAACTATCTGTTAAAAACCATCCAGCCCTTTACTTCAGTGGGCTTGATCTCAAACCATGTATCATTACTCTACTAAAACAACCATAAATAAATTATTCTTGGTGGAACTTTTTTTGGTAACATTTTTGCTTTGAATTTATATAAATATGTTGATATACATGTTTCATATAGAAAGCAAAGATTCTTTGTGAAACAAGAGAATTTAACCTTATTTCAATATTTATTTGATGCTACTGAAAAGCCTTTAAAATATTTCTTACTATTTTTATATTTAGTTATTTTTAAAATATCTTTATAGCTTTCAAAGAGGAATGAAAAGATTTTGTAATTTCACTTAGTATCAAGATGACTGCTTTCTTTCTTTTTTCCCCTAATCTTGTGTTTAAATTTATTAGTTCTGTTCTTTCACATCAATTAGTCTGTTATAGTTTCAATCTGGAATGCCTCCCCCCCACATACACACAAAGCTCATGTGTTGAAAACATATTCCCTAGTGCAGCAAGGTTCAGATATGGCAGCCTTTAGAAATAATTGGATTATGAGAGCTATGATATCATCAGTGGATTAACCTATTTTGTGGATTAATTAATTATAATGGACTAACTAGAAGGTACCTGTAAGTAGCTAGTGCTTGGTTAGAAGAGGTAGGTCATGGGGGGCATGTCTTGGGAAGGTTTATCTTCTCCCTTCCCCATCCCTTTTTTATCTTCTGCCCATCTGCCATCAGCTGAGCAGCCATCACCTGTCATGCCCTTCTACCATGATGTTTTTACCTTGGAGCTAGCTAACCATAGACTGAACTTCTAAGAATCATGATCTAATAAACCTTTACTCCTATAAGTTGTTCTTGTCAGGTATTTTGGTGACAGCAAAAAAAGATAAAACAGAATCCATGTTTCATACTTGCAATCCACTAATGCATTGCATTTCTTTAGGTTCTACAGAATAACAGTACCAATGATGGATATATAAATATTATATATGTATATATAATTTATAATAATTATATAGCCACTAAACTTCATACAAAATATGTATGTCGGTAGTGGATTTGGATTATGTAAACCTAATTAAATTAAAACTATGTGTCTAAGAACTACCTTCCATATATTTTTAGTGTATGAGCATGGGCCAAGGAAATTTGCATACATTTTGGAAGGCAGATGTGAAGCCCCAGATGTGTTAAGGAAGGTACACTAGTAGTCTTGCTATAGCTGTTGAACTATCCAATTGAGATCAACCAGCCTCAGAAAGTGAAGTGCTATATGTTTTCTCTCATACGTGGAATCTAAAGAAAAAAAAAATAGGAAACAAAAGGAACTTCAGGTAAATGAGGAGAGACATCAGTAGAATAGTAGAAGAGCACTGGGAGAGGGTGGTGGAAATGGAAAAAAAAAAACTTGATAAAAGAAATAGTTAAAAAACAATGCTATCTCCATGCAGGAAGACATCACTAGCAATCACAATAACATGGAAGGTGTCAGGAGCAAAGAGTATGGTGGTATCCAGAGGCGATGACACCATGTGCTCTGTGCATGTGTATTTGTATCATATTGGGCCTCACTATGATGTATAATTACAAGACACCAACAAACATACATTTTTAAATAAGAAGAAATATACATATATGTGTATTTTAAAAGGTAGCTCATTCTGTTGGTTTGCAACAACATCTACATCCAAGGCTAATCCAACAGCCCCCAAGTCCCCATCAGCTTTTCCAATACTTGGAACAAGTATATGTTTGGATTAAGATGAAAGTGGCCAGCTTTTCTGGCAGGCAGCTTCTATCACCAGTTTTGGAGGATGGATAGCAATTAAAGACCTATAGTTTCCAGGTTTTTCATAATGGATTTTAACTTTTGCTTGTTTCTCCCCCCCCCCCCACTCCAGCTCAATTGTATATGTTCACATCCTCACTCTAAATTATATCCTATTCCTTTCTTAGTAGTTTTGTTTATATGATAAAATTCTTACCTAAACAGTAGATGCTCCCTCATTAGCAGAAATGCTTTAACCTCTTTTCCATTATGTTTATTCAACTCCATTGAATTTCCACTGTATATACCACTACCAAGACACTACTTCATGAAAACTGTAAGACATTCTAAGAAAATATAGAAAGTGGACCTTTTCATATAGTAAAATCTGCAAGTAGGCAGAAATACAAGTAATCAGGATTTTAAAAGTCTATGATTTAGAGTTGTAGCATTTCTACATTGTAAGAAGCCTTATGTAGCACTATTGTATAAAAACAATTCCTTAACAAACATTATTTTATATTTGTCTCTTTACCACCTTTAAAGGTAGGAGTGGTGTGAGGCTGGAGGTATCTTGCAAGGCTTGCAAAAGCATATTGTTTACATCTGTTTGCCAATCTCTTTTTAACATTTCTTGTTGTTAGCTTGAAATCTTCAGGGATAGATGTATTTATATCGACACATATTGCTAAACATTATAAACCTAGTTCCCCCAACCCAAAGCCAGTTTTTAGGTATTTCCAGCATACCACTTAGGATATGCAAAATCTCTGCATTAAAAATACTAAATTTGAAGGATACTGTATTTAAATATTTTTCTCCATGGTACAAAACCATGTAGAACAGAAAGTTATAAGGTGGATTTCTCACCATAATTTTTGGAATAACAATAAGTTTTAACCAAAAAATTATATATATATATGAAAAAATATGTTTTTTAATGCTATGAGATTTACTGTCATATTTTCTCAGTGAAACTAGTTGAAGAACCTAGTATGGATCATAGAAAAATAAGCTAAAATTATTTCAAGAGTATTTTGTATAAATTGGTACTAACATTTCTCACTTGATCAGAATTTTTTGTTGTGAGATTCATGGTAGCACTTCTACTAGATTTATTAGGTAGAACCTTTATACTTTGTCAATGGCAATGTATGTGCTTCTAATATTTTTCAGGTCATTAAACAAAGTATATCCATGAGCAAACCCAAATTGTTATACAGGAAATAATCAAGGAAAAATAATAGATTTGTTTTGGCTCAGAATCAATTAGAATACAATATTACTAATTCAGTTAAGTCCACATGTTAAATTCTCCCCCAAAATACATAATTTTAAAGTTTTTAATCAGTGATTATTTTTCTTTTGATTTTTACTTAAATTTGCATTTAATGGAGGAGCTATAAATATACTTAGAGCTAATTTTAAGCAAGGCAACCTATTTATTTGCTTATATCTCACATTTATTTAAAAGAACCACTTAGACTAGCATTGTTTGGACTTTAGAATTGTTTTAGCTTTTTACAAATTATAAAAGAGCATGTAATACAAGCACATGTGGGGAGAATGTTTTTAATAACTCCAAAGAATTTCAGAAAAGAGTAACTATCTTAATTATAAAAATGTTTCTCTTACACTGAGAAGGTATACCTTTTAAAAATAACTTTTAAAAGACTTTGTATGAGCAGACTCTTTAAATCTTGTGTTTGTTTCTATGCCAAGACTGTATTCATTTCACATAGCTTTAAAATTTTAGGGTACAAAGTAATGGAAGTATTTTTTGGTCTCGATGAATTTGGAGTATTTGATTTGTGTCCAAATAGTACACAAAAAGTCAAATTAGCTGCTTCACTTTTTCAAAGTTATTTTTTAAAAAACTGAAAAACATCTACTACAAAATAAAGTAAATTATTTACAAATCCTGCAATATTATTCAATTTACTAAGACACAATTTTTTTGAAAGCCCCAAAAGCAAAAAAGAACAAAAGGTAGTTTAATGGTAAAAATATATCTTTTTAAGAGTATTTCTTTGAGACAGATCTGAATAAAAACATAGTAGTAGCAAGAAATTAGTACTGTTAGAGTTGAGCACAGTGTCTGCCTAAATGAAATTGTGTGAAACTAATCAATCTACTTAGAAAAAAATGTCTGCATGTAGCACAAATTTTTTTTGCAGAAAAGGTTTGTAGATTGTATTAGATTTGAGTCTGTGATCCTTCAATGCAAATTAATGGGCTTATCAAATTTAACATATTCAAGTCATCTAATAGCAATAGCACCTTTGAATTAGTTTTATTCTGTCTAGATAGAGGAGAATGAGTTTAATACCTGGCCATAATCCCTTGGGAGCAGAACATTCAGAATTCTTGAAATTAAAAACAAAAAACTTTTTCAATTTGACAATAAGCTAGGTTAAGTTCTAATTATTTCTGCATTTTGCTAGGAAGACATCACCAGAAATGGGGAAAGACAGGAAAAAACAAACTAGAACATAAAAGACTGAGGAAATTAGAAATGTCCTGGTGATGAAGGCACTTGCTTCTTTCAGACATTTTTTAGTACTTTTTCTTTGCAGTCCAGTTTGACAGGGGAAGCTGCTCTATGCATTTGTAATGCCTGATGTAGAAGTGGTCTTAGGATCTCGAAGTATAGAGGTCAACTGATATGTTATGCAAAATGGCATAATGAAAGTGACAGGGAATTTGCACTTAGGACTTTTCACGTAGAGAGAGTGCTGGCATTGGTTAACAGATCAATTTCAAGTGTTAAGATAGTTGATTAGAGGACTCAATTTTTGCTTAATTTGTATAGTGAAAAAAGATGGAAAGACATTATTGAATATTTTAGGGGAAATTTTTTATCTCTCCCTCAATTTGAGATCCGACACAATTCATAGATACAAACCTAAGATCTGGAGGCTGAGTTCCCTTCAGTAAGGTTAAAAAAACTGCAAGTAATTTTAGTGCATTGTCCTTCAACTTTTCATTAAAGATGTTTGTAGCTATTTGTCAAAACATTGGGAAAAAGAGAATATTTAGCTATTTTAAAGAAAAGTTTTTGCATATACATCTGAAATAACATTTCTAACAAGAACACAAACTGTCTTCTGGGTTTCTGGTTAGACTTGGTGCTTATGAAGGTAAGGAGATAAGAGTGTGGGCCAGGTTTATCCCTAAGTATTTTATTTTATGGGGTGGTATTGTGAGTGGAATTGCTTTCTGGATTTCTTTTTCGGTTGATTTTTGGTTGGTATATAGAAAAGCTTCTGATTTTTTAAGGTTGATTTTGTATCCAGACACTTTGCTGAATTTGTTGATCAGCTCTATAAGTTTTTTGGTTGAGTTTGTTGGGTCTTCTAAGTATAGTATTATGTCATCTGCAAAAAGTGATAGTTTTAGTTCTTCTTCCCTATTTTTACCCCTTTGATTTCCTTCTCTTGCCTTATTGCTCTGGCTAGGGTCTCAAGTACTATATTAAGCAGAAGAGGTGATAATGGAAATCCTTGTCTTGTTCCTGTTTTTAGTGGAAACTCTTGCAGTTTCTCTCCATTTCATATGATATTGGCTGTGGGCTTATTGTATATTGCCTTTACGATGTTGAGGTACATTCCTTCTATTCCGCTTCTTTGCAGTGCTTTTAGCATGAATGAGTGTTGGATCTTGTTAAATGCTTTTTCAGCATCAATTGAGATGATCATGTGATGTTTGTCTTTGATTCTGTTTATGTGGTGAATTACATGTATTGTTTTTCAAATGTTGAACCAGCCTTACATCCCTATAATGAACCCGACTTGGTCATGGTGTATAATTTTCTTGATGTGATTTTGAATGCACATTGCTAGTATCTTGTTTAGCAGTTTTGCATCTAAGCACATCAGTGATATAGGCCTATAGTTTTCTTTTCTTGAGCTGTCTTTGGTTTTGGTATTAGTGTGATGTTGGCTTCATAGAATGTGTTTAGGAGGGTCCCGTTTCTTTCTATTTCACGGAATAGCTTGAGGAGTATTGGGATTAAGTCTTCTAAAAATGTTTTATAAAATTCACTTGGGAAACCATCTGGTCCTGGGCTTTTGTTTGATGGTAAACTCTTTATTGCTGTTTCTAAAGACCTCTATAAGGAAAACTATAAAAAGGTAAAGAAAGAAATTGATGAAGACCTTAGAAGATGGAAGGATCTACCATGTTCTTGGATAGGCAGAATACATATCATCAAAATGGCCATACTCCCAAAACTGATCTACAAATTCAAAGCAATACCCATAAAATTACCAAGGTCGCTCCTCACAGACATAGAAAAATCAGTCCTTAAATTAATCTGGAAAAACAAAAAGCCCAGGATATCCAAAGTAGTTCTTAGCAATAAAAACCATGCAGGAGGTATCACAATACCTGACTTTAAACTCTACTACCAAGCCACAGTAATAAAAACAGCATGATATTGGCACAAAAACAGATACACAGACCAATGGAGCAGAAGAGAAGACTCAGAAACAGACCCACAGACTTACAGCCAACTGATTTTTGACAAAGGAGGCAAAAACATACACTGGAAAAAAGATAGCCTCTTTAACAAATGGTGTTGGTAAAACTGGTTAACCATATGCAGGAAACTGGAAATAAACCCCACTTTCTCACCCTGCACAGGAGTCAACTCAAGGTGGATCAAGGACCTGGAAGTTAGGCCAGAGACCTTGCAGCTACTTGAAGAGGGCATAGGATCAACAATTCAACACATAGGCACAGGTAAAAACTTTCTCAATAAGACCCCCAAAACACAAGCAGCTCAAAGGAAGATCAATACATGGGATTGCATTAAACTGAAGAGCTTCTGCACAGCAAAGGAAACTATCAAGAACCTCAGCAGAGAGCCTACAGAGTGGGAGAAGATTTTTGCCAGTTACTCTTCAGATAGAGGTCTAATATCTAGGATATACAAAGAACTCAAGAAAATCACAGCCAAGAAAGCAAATAACCCAATCAAAAAATGGGCAAAGGATCTAAATAGACACTTCACAAAAGAAGAAATACAATGGCTAATAAATGTATGAGGAAATGTTCCACATCATTGGCAATCAGGGAGAAACAAATCAAAACTACCCTGAGATTTCACCTAACTCCAATCAAATGGCAATCATAAATAACACGAACAACAACAACTGCTGGCGAGGGTGTGGAGATGTGGGAACCTTAATACATTGTTGGTGGGACTGCAAACTTGTGCAACTACTGTGGAAAAGAGTATGGAGGACCCTCAGATGAAGGGGAGTGAAACCACCATATGACCCAGCAATACCACTACTGGGTATATACCCAAAAGAATGGAAACCAAACTATCAGACCAATGCATGTGTAGTATCTATGTTTATAGCTGCACAATTCACAGTAGCCAAAGTATGGAAGCAACCAAGATATCCATCAACAGATGAATGGATTACAAAACTATGGGATATGTACCCAATGGAATTTTACTCAGCTATAAAGAAGAACAGTATCATGTTCTTTGCAGGGAAATGGATGCAATTGGAAAACATTATGTTGAGTGAGATTAGCCAGTTACAAAGAGCAAAAAAGCTTATGTTCTCCCTAATATGCGGATGCTAGGGAGAAGATGAGGCATAAGAGGGTCTCCAGCTGAAAAAGAGACCCTCGATAAGCAAAGAAGTTGATTTAATCGAAGGGGAGGGACAGGGAGGGGGGACACCCTAAGGCACATGATGTACTTTCACAACTATATCAATGTCGCTCACTGAATTGAACCTGAGAGGGAGAGAGGGCAAGGGAGCGGGGTGGGAATTGGGGAAGGGGTCAAATGAGAAATGTGTGCAAATATGTTGTTAACAATTTGTACCTA
>PVLC010035440.1:0-16333 GCA_004027655.1 Graphiurus murinus | reverse complement strand
GAGGAGGAGCCAGCTCTCACCTGGAGCTCAACCTATCGATTACTTGGAACCTGAGAGAGAGGGGCTGGAAATGAGGACCCCGCCCTCTCATATACCCCCTGGATTTCCACGTGTTCCCTCTCTTGGCGCTTGCTCTTGATCGGAAACATGCCCTAGGACTTGGTCATGGGGGACCCCTGTCTCCCTTTTCCTTTTTTTTTCTCTGCATCCCAGTTTTTCTTTCCCAGTTTTTCCTTAAATTAAACCTGCCAGATGTTGTAAATGATATGTGTTGAAATTCTTTTTTTCACAATATCAAGAACCTGGATTTTATATTACCTTATTTTGGGGGTACATTTGGCACCCCATCACACCAGCACTGGTTTCTGAATAAAACCTCCCTCTTGCAGTTGTATCAAGATGTGTCTCTGCGAGTGATTGAGTTGTCGTGAGTTCTGGGACAAGGAAGGGGCCTCTGGGGATCGTTTGGGTCTTTCAAAATCAAGCAAACATTTCTGAAAATGTTTTCCACTCAAATATCATTTCTGAAACTTTCTAATTTCATATATCCTTAAATTATTGTAGAACATTACTTCGCCTATTAGAACATGTCATTATTTGATAGTAATATCAATTAATATTTCTTTTTGTAATTACATGCCAGACATTTTACTAAGACTTTATGTATATTATCATTTAATCCTCATAATATCCCTATTCAAAACCTTGCTTATATTATTAATAAGCTTGATTTACCTATGGGAAAACTGAAATCTATTAAATTTACAGAATTTACCCATAGGCATTGAGTAACAAGTGGAAAACTTGGAATTCATCACAGGCAGCATGGCTTCTAAAGTAAGAAACTATGTGTGTTGGGATGGTTTCCCTGGCCGCTTTTCTCCTCCACCTCTTGAAGTTCTACGCCTTCAAATTCTTTTCATTCTCTGCCTGGTGGCTGATTGTTCAGCAGTGTTGTATGTTGCTCACGCTTCTCATTCTTCTGATTCTCCATTAGATAAAATGGTAATGGTTCTGGGTTTCAGGCTTCATTTAACATAGCCAGGCCCCAGAGAAGGACAATAGCCACAAGGGAAGCCATCCCAGCATGCAGACTAGTATAGCAATACTATCACTGGAATCCAACGGCAAGTATATAATACCAGGAAAGATACTGGACTATAACAAGCTGTAAAAATATGCTGTGTTGAGCTATTCATTCCTTTAAGATATATTTATTCCCTATTAAGTAAATGATTAAGCAAATATCTCTCTTGGGTTTGTGTGTTATAAAAGGAATTCATCAATGACTTCCAATCTTACTTGGAAAAGTTTGTGAATGACCACATATGAAGTGTTATTTACCTCAGGGATGACAAGTCCTAAGACAATAATGGGTCTATGAGCAGGTTCAGTATACCTCTGGAGAAGGGATGTCATACATACCCTTGAATATACTTAGGCACATGATATCCTATCTAATAAAGGCCAGTAATGACTATACATACTCATGTGAAAATGACAGAATTCCTACACAGAAACAGAGCCTTTAGAAGTTGGAAGTAGCACATCTCAATAATATTTTGATAGAAAGAGTTAAATGCCCTGTGTAATGATCCTATCAAATGGCAGATGTAAATCACTGGCTAAGATAGAGTTATTAGTAGTATTAATAAACAACTTCTGTGCTACAAGGAGGTTTCATTACTGCTTTCTTTTATAGCTCTGAATGATATTTTAAGCAATGGAGTCAATTCTGCATTCTCTCCGTGAAAACTCCAATCCTCCCTAAACATATGGGATGTTTACAAAAACAATATTATAACCAGCTCACACATGAAAGTAAAATGGTTCCTCATTAAAAATGTAAGAGCACTGTGACTTAAAATAATACAATGATTATTTTAGACATAGATATGAAAATTGTTCAAGTAATGTGACCTACTTCTTTCAGATAAGCTTTGACATTGTTATTAACTTCATCTATTTTGCACATAAAGCTGCTCAGAACTCCCCCCCGCCTACCTAGGCTTTAGATAACTATCACAATGACATCTTGGTTTTATTGAGCATCTATGGTGATCCAAGCACTTTTATTGTTAGAAAAAATTAGGAAAATTGCCTCTATTCACAGCATTTGAACTCTAGCAGTATTATTCAGGAGCCTACACTATTAATCACCACTTCATACTGTTCCATGTTAAAATTCAATTCTAAATATAGTTTATAGTGTATTCTCATTCTAAATAATTCAGGCAAGAAATAACAGAGAAAGTTGAAAGCACAGGTTCTCTATAATTCTACCCTTTAGCTATAATCATTACTAATTTAAATTGTACCCCACCAAACCTTTCCCTATTCAGCTCTATTGATTCTAATATTTTAACTATAAAAGAAGTAAAACCATATGTCTCTTGAAAAACATTATTATATGAACTTTAACTATCTTCTTTCTCTCCTTTTCATTCTCTCATCCTTTAAGTAGCCACTGTTAACTATTCCTTTCTCTTCTGAAAATTTATACATAAATACTTTGGTTTGTTTATGCAAGTAGACAAAAATGTGTCACACTGTCACATTCTTTTCTCTTGTCTTTTTTTTTTTTTTTGCTTTAAAATGTATTTCAGAGATCCTCAGCATAAAGCTACTTCATTTTGCCTAGCATATATACAGTGTCCAAAAATATGACTACACCATAATTTATCTGGAATTCCAAACCACTGGATATTCAGGGATTTCATTTTTTTCTATTGCAAACTATTATGAATCAATCACTCTTGTACAAACATTGTGATTTTTTATTTGTACTCGAAATATAACTAGAGAAGTGAACATACATTTCAAATAATTTTATAAATACTGACTAATTGTCTTTTCAAAATATTAACTCTATTTAAAATACTAACAAGGTATCACTTTTTTACATTTGGAGGTATTGAGCTGTGACTGTTTCCAAATTAATTTATATTAGTGTAAGCAATATGTACATATGGCTTCTACTGCTCCTTAATAGGGGTGGTTTACAAGGTTGGTTCAAACAAGATAAACTCTGAATTTTGTCACCTGGGAAGAAACAATAAAGGATGATTTGCTTTATTGCATTACTAATCCAACATATACACAAATTTGGGGGGGTCTTAATGCTTTAATTCTTCTCTGAATGTGGACTCCAAAATTAATGTGATTTTTGTTGGCAATTTTCCCAGACCTAGGGTTAAAGAACTCCAGAGACATATCAATACATGCTAAACACTCTCAGAGGACCTGGACTTCCATCCTCCCTCCATATCCCTCCCTCCACTGAGCTGTGGATAACTCTTTACAGGAGATCAGGAGAATTTCTAAACGAAGGATCACCACACAATAGCAGGTGGACTTGCCAAAATCTTTGATAAATGAAAAGGCAGAACAAGCTCTATGAGCTCTCTCTGCAGTTGGATAGCAAAAGAACTGGAAGGATAGAAAGAGATCAACAGTGGTTATCTCTGGACAGTGAGGTGATAGAGATATTAAATATTCTGCATTGTAGTTATTTTTTAGTGTTTTCTACTGTCACATGCACTGCTTTACCATAATAGAAAAATTTTTAATTAAAAGAGTCACAACATTTAAAAATCCAATTAGCAGCTAGGTAGAAGCAGAAATGGTAACTACCAAGGTCAAACTGAAAGAAACAGAGGTTAGTGAGTATTGTGATGGGCTATGAATGTTTAATGTTTATTTAATGCAGGGAATACTAAAAATGTGATCTCCAGGAACTCAGCAAGTTCTTGTTGTACACACTTTACAAGTGTAAACATTCACTCCTATCATAGCTGCTATGTAGATATTTGTCAGGCAAATGCTCACCCAATGTAAGTTCTTTGTCACCTTACAACTGTTCTTTGACAAAATTAATACATAACTCAATTTTAGCACAATATTTATACATAATCCAAAGAGGTTTAAATTGTTATTAGGACTTTACTTAATATTTAAAATTAACACCAACTATAAAAGCAAAGCATGAGAAGCACACCAAGTATTGTGTGCATGTATGTATGTTTGTATCATTTTGAATCTCACTATGATATGTAACTATAATGCGCCAATAAAAGTATATTTAAAAAAAAAACCAAATTGTATGCCAACCATTGATCTAACACCTTATTGATATTATCTCATATAAACCTCACACTAATCATATGATGCTACTATTATCATAATTTTGGTAAATAAAGAAACAGTATAAAGGTTTAAGAGCACAATCAAAATTCCACACCAAACAGGTAATGTTACCTATATTTAAACATATGCAATCTGACATTTTAATCTTTGACCTAGAGCTGATAGAATGAAGTGATGTCCACGAAGGAGGTAAAAATGAGTATATTATAGAAACATAAGTAATAGTCTGGATCAATTATACAGCATAAAACTGAAGCAACTCATAATCACTCCCCCATCCCCATCATTCAGAAGCATTTGTCATGTCCCTACTAGATTCATGGCACACACTTAAGTAGTATAAGGGTCAAGTCACAAACTTAGACACAGATTAGGTATACCTATTCTTTTAGGTGGTACTTGGTATTGAACCTAGGGCATTCTATCTCTCAGCCTCTTTTTAAAAATTAATTTTTTAAATTAAAAATTAATTAATTAATTAATTTTGAAATAGTGTCTCATAAGTTCCTAAGGTGGCATTGAACTTACAATTCTCCTGTCTCAGCAAAGTACTAGAATTACAGGCATGAACCAACCACCATGCCCAGCTCTACCTAATTTATTCTTCAAATTTGTCTAGATAGTTTAAAATGCACATTTTCTGAATCCTTCTAAATAAAGAGAAATAGCCAAAATAGGCTTGAGCTTTATTTGAAAATATCACATTAGTAATATGTACTTTTATGTGGTGTGTAATAAAAATGCCCCTTTTACTGCCACTTAAAATAAAGGACTTAGATTGTTACAGAAAGAAAACTAATGATGATGTTCAGAGGATCCCTTATGAATGATTTATGTGCCTTTGATTTTTCCCATAAAGCCCCTAGTTACTGATATGTTTTAAGCTTGTAAGCTACTGAGATTTAGTTTACTCTGGAAGAGAAAATCTACTTTATGTTCACTTAAGACATTTTATCAACTTTTTCACTTTGATTAATGAAATTATGTCTCATACTTTTTAATGTAATTACTTAATTACTAAATCATCTACAACCTAATCCTATTAGGAATGCAATTCAATTTTAGTAGCTCTATTAGCAGGATAAAATCTAGAAGCATTTCCAGAGTCAATACAGAAACTTCTGTGGCAGAATGACATAGCTGACAGCGGTCAAAGGAGATCCATAACACATCTTCAAACTTGCAATCATTCAGTTTGGGATACTCTGCTACTGCTATTTTCTTAGAAGGTTTCCTTGTAGTTTTTCTTCTCCCTGACTTAACAGGTTAAATTTTTGTTTTGTTCGTTAAAAGAAAAGAAAATCTGGAACTATTTACAATTGATATCATCTAAGGACATGCAGTTAAAAGCTGGAGAAGCATCCAAGCACATGGCAAAGATATCACTCACACTTAGGTTAGCTTTTGTTGGTTTTCATATAACTTTATTGTTTTATGTAAAGAAGGGAATGTAATTATTTCCAGTTTTGAATATACACATAGTGGTTCTCTATAAAGAGCTAAAACTCAATTTAAAATTCTAGCAACGTATGAGATCAATTGGAATTCACAATCTTCTGGTTAACACCTGGTGGTGGTGGTGGGGGGGTGTTTTCCAGATTCGCAGTTCCCAAGTAAGGAAACTGAGGCTTTACAGATTAGGATTCTTGCCCCAAATCCACAACTCATAAATATCATAATCAAACTTCAAGCACCAGGCTGTAGAGCCTACCCAGCATTTGATGCTCAGGTGCCAACTGCTCTGAAACCCCAAGAACTTGAACATTCAAAGAAAAACACCAATTGCTACTGGAGCATCTTTTTAAAGCAGCACTATGGAAATCATAATGATTTTAGCAGATATAAACTAAGAAGTGCATTGATTTCTGTTCTGGAAGACACTATGAATATCTCAAGTATTTCCTAAGGGAATGGAACTTAGGGTTACACATAGGGCAACATTGCCTTATTTCAGAAATGTATTGACTCCTGGGAGTTCTGTGTGTGTGTGTGTGTGTGTGTAGGAAGGTTGGAGCAGCCAGCAGCTCAGCTCTGGTTTCTCTACATTTCTCTTGATTTTGCTTATCTCTGGTATCTGGTTAGAATCAGAAGGTCACTCATATAGTGTCTAAAAGACCAAAGTGGTTAACAGGATGCACCATAATGCCCCATGATATTCAGAAGTCTCTCAGAAGCACTCTTTAAAGAGTAAGGGAATTTCTTTCCCCCAAAGGCTTAGAAATTATCCTTTACAACTTATTGGCTCTAAATATACAATGCACATTGAGCATATAGGGGTCTGCCTCTGACTGGCCTTAAGCCTTCTGTTTCAGAGCTTCTGAATCAACCACTCCCCAAAGAGGTGGGGAGTCCATTCATAAAGATCAGGTCCACTAATAGTGTGGGCAGAGCAACAGGAATCTTCTAATGGAGATCCTAGCCAGTTCTGTGCATACTGCAGCAAGTCCTTTAACCACTCCTGTCTCATTTCCACATGGAAAAATTTTGGAAAACAATTGTATTCACCTAATAAGATTATGGTGAGAATTACATGAGTTAATTGAGGAAGGGAACAGTTCAAATAAAATAGCCATCATAGAAGGTTTCACTACCAATCTCACTAACATGTGGGGAGGGAGGACAGGGAAAGGAAGGGCTTGTAAACACAGGGAAATATACCAAGTGATGTATGCATGTATGTTTGTATCACTTTGAATCTTATGATGCATAATTACATCTCACCTTTAAAAATAGAAATACTTAGTACATAAAATAAGTATCACTTAAGTGTTAAACTCATAAAAATCTATTTGAAGAGTGAGAAACACAATGTTACCACAGTGGCCTATCACTTCTGGACCACACTTTCCTTTTGTCATTTTGTTTTACAGTAACTTATTTATGCAAACTACAAATCCCACCTTTCTTTAATTTTTACTTTTATTCGATCAAGTTAGCTACCACACTATTCAAAACATAGCAAAGTCAGCACCATCCCTTTCCCCTTGTTTGTTTGTTTGTTTGTTTTTTCCCTTGGTACTAGGGATTAAATCCCTTATTAAATTGCCGGAGCTGGCCTTGAACCTGTGATTCTTCTGTCTCAGCCTCCCAAGTATTGGGGATATAGGTGTAAACCACTCCAGACTCCACGCCCTCGGTTTTTGATGTCCTTATTTCTGCTTTCCCTCTAATTGTTATAGTTCTGATTTTAAAAGTACTACTTAAATTTGAACATCCTAAGTAGCTTAAAATCATTTTTATTTTCTAGCATTTAATATTTCTAAAGTCCTCATTTCCCAATAATATTCTAGCCCAACATTATTTTAAGTAGTTTGTGAAAGAATATTTTATGTGTGCATTTAATATGCATTAAAAATGAAGCCAGCATATTAAGTTCATATTGTGGATATAATAGCTAATTTTATTTAAACAATATGTGAGACAATTTAAAGAAAATGTAAATTTTTATTAGAATGGTGGTAAATGGATATTGCAAAAATCCTGATATCATAACAAGTGGCTGATTTTTTGGAAACATCTCACCTATGAAAATTAATAGTGATAATTACACATACAGAGAAATGACATTCACAGTCTTTTAATAATAAATAATTCACTGCATTTTATAAAAAAATCCTTCCAATGTATGCTCACAAATGTATATTTTATTTCCAATTTCAAAAAATAGCTAAATTTGTTATAATTTATATCCATAAAATTTCAGAAGAGAATCCAGTACTTATATAATCCATTTCCCCTTGCTTTTTAAGTGGATTAAAAAGAAAAGGCATAGAAATGTAATGATAAATCATTGGGCCAAGGGAGTTGCACATTTTGAATTGAAATCTTAATCTCTTGATCCACAAGTTAGTGTGTTTGCTGTTTTATGGTGCCAGGGTACCTATTCTATATCTACTCTCTTTTTAAAATGGCAAAACTGAATTCCTAGTGCTGATGAATAACTAGAAACCATGAGTCAAGTCCCATACTGTCTACCATCTACAAGGCCACACAGAATAAGAATGTGACAAAATTCATTTTCAGTTTGCATTAGGTAGAGTTTTTTTTTTTTATTGTCAAAAGTGCAAAATAATTGACTTTCATAAACATTTTATACTAGCTTGTATGACTTACCTAAAACATCCTCCTTTAAAATAATCTCTTCCTTTACCAGCACAAGAAGGAAATAAGAGGAATCTATATCAAATGTGCTAGCATACTCTGAGCAATCAATATCAGTACGTGTAACTTTTTTGTGTGTATGTGGTACTGGGCATTGAGCCCAGGGGCATTCTACCTCTGAGCTACACTCTCAGCTCTATTTATCTATTGATTGATTGATTGATTTTTATTTTGAAGCAAGATGTTAAGTTGTAGCATGCTGGCCTTGAACCTATAATTTACCTGTTCCTAGCCTCCCAAGCACTGGGTTTACAGACATGTGCCATGGTACTTGGCTTTAGTATGTATAACTTTTGGAATCACTTACAAAGTGAATTCCCATCGAATGTTATTCTCTTATTCCCAACTGAATTGGTTTTACTGTGGGATATCTGCATTGGATGTTAAAGGAACTCTCTAGGAATTCTTTAGTTTTATTCCTAAAGGCAATCTGAAGAATCATAGAGGTGATGATCTAGGATACTTGCAGCTCAAACATGTGATTAAAGAAGCATCATTATTCACAGACTGTGGATACAAAAGTATTATAACAACTAGGCAAACATATTAACTGAGTCCCCATAGGGAATTAGTGAATAATTTTGATAAATGTATGCTCCAAAACAAAGATCTGATAGGTAAAATGCAAAAGGGAATCTTAAGCATCAACATTTTTCATGTCAAATAGAACTATTAATACTAGCTCAGGGCCTCATTATGGAAAGACTGAATTACTTTTTATTCATTGAATTTATATATTTGCTGCAGGGAGGTTTCCTAGTTTGCAAATTTTCATTGCATGACTATTCAGTAGGTTTCCCCCTTGTATTGCTAGGATCCCACTTTCTTATTGCCTTGAATCTTTCAAAGCCAATCTAAAAATAAACACTGATTTTATTCTTTAATTTTTATGTGTCTGTGTGGTACTGAGGATTAAACCCAGACACAGTCTACTTTCAAGCTAGATCCCCAGCCCTTTTTTATTTTTTGTTTTGAAACAAGGTCTCCCTAAGTTGCTGAGAGCCTTGCAATGTTGCTTGCAGCTACCCAGTCTTAGCCTCCAAAGGACTGGAATTGCAGGTACACACCACCACACCTGGCTCTCATTTCCTTCTTACATTACTATTTGGACCTGTATGAGCTGGCCCTTTACCATCTTATTGTATTGTAAGTCATTGTTTTATTGGGTACTTATTTTTATGTACCTATATGTAGAAAGTTCACTTTTCTTAAATATATATATATATATGGAATATATATATATATGGAATATATATATATATGGAATGTTAATTCACATCACAATGTAACTATTGAGAATAATGCATCTCCTTCTTTAGTACTAAATTCTTGAAGCACTATCCCTGAAGACTCAGCCTTTTAATTTCTATATTAGCGTGATTAGAATTAGAAAAATACCTGTTTGGGTCTAGCATATTTTTCCAAATAACTTGAAGCAGTTACACAAATATCTCATTTTTTAAGTGATAGCTAATATTGAGCTGGGCATGGTACTGCATACTTGTAATCCCAGTACTTGGGAGGCTGAGATGAGAGGATCATAGGTTCGAGGACAGCCTCAGCAAGTAGTGAGACTCTCATCAATCTAAGGAGACCCTGTTTCAAAGTAAAGATATAATAGGGTTAGTGTTGTAGCTCAGTGGTAGAATGCCCCAGGGTTCAATCCCAAATACTACACACACACACACACACACACACACACACACACACACACAATTTGTAACTAATATCATTCACATAGTTTAGGTTGTTTCTATTTAATAGATGGAAAGTGATATGAAAACAGAGAAAAAAAGAAATGCCTAAGAAATATTTCAAAGATGAAAAGGAATTTATGAAATCTGTATAAATGGAAGGGGAAAGGATTTCAAAAACCATGTGTCAACAAATTAAAGCATAATATATTGAGATGCACTCCTCTCATGTGTTTAATCATTCATTCATTCATTCATTCATTCATTCATCCATCCATCCATCCATCCAAATCACTGCCCCTGTTACTAAATAGAGTATGTGGCTGGAACATATAGAATGAGTCAGTCTGTGTGTTTCTAACATCAAACCTGGTGTGAAATAGGGATGTAAAACTTACCTAGACTTCTACAGAATTAGATGGATAGAATTACTTCCTCAAAGTCATATACTTATGCAGTAAGGGCTGAAAATTCTCATCTCATTCTCATTATTTTAACACAGGTCACAATATTGAGGACCTACTATGTTCCCAAAATTACATCAGGTATATGGGAAGAGAAAAATCATCTGCCAATCCCCAGCATTGAAAAAAGGGACTAGTAACATATCACATGGGTCCACTGTTACTTTACAATCTAACCTTACCTTGAGAACTAATTTTTCTTCATGGAATGAAAAAGAACAAGGCAGACGGTCAGTGTATAACATATTTGCCCTGTCAGAGTGATTCTGCATATAAGAAAATGCAGACTCACTGCCTTCTCTCCTGGAGAAGCAAGGATCCTCTCTACTGTCTCTCAGTGCTCTTTGATCTCTGCACATGCAGTGTCTAATAATGGCTCCTCCTCATGCCCCCTGCTCTTCTTGAGGACATACAAGAGATAGTGTGGTGTAATTTAAGAAATATAGGCTATAGGAGTCAGGTCAACCTCTTTTGCCATTCCAGTTCCACTATTTCTAACTTTGCTACTTTGGAAAAAGCTCCAGGGCCTCGGTTTCTTCTTCATTCTTAAATTAGGAGGCTTGAGTGGGGGTAGCAGAATAATGCAGTAATGTGAAGTAGCTCACGCAGTGCCTGGTGTATAGTAGGTATTAAATGGCTATAAATTCACTACTTCCCTTCTCCTTTTTCATGAATGAAAATTTATTCAAATCCTGCACTAAAATATGTCATTAAATCTAACTCTCTCCAAGAAGAAAGAATAATTTAAATACATGTGGGGTGATCACATATGAACACTGTTTTAATTATTAGGCAACCCAATCAGTAAAATAAAATGTATACTTTCCTTAGAGGAGCTCCTTCAGCATCCCACTGACACGCTCAACACTCTTGACTTTCCTTAGTAGTCCTGTCATACAGATTAGCATAAATACTACAATCTGCATTTTACATACACATTCTTTATTTGTACACAGTGGCATTTACAGAGACTACTGTCACTGCACGATGATAAATTTACAAAGGTGAATGTAAATTCAGAGTATGCTACACTGTACATATCTTAAGATCGCTCCATTGTTATTTGTAATTAAAGTGGCTGTTTTACGGAGAATTTTGTTGTTGGTAACTTTACCTCTCACCTTCTAATTTGGAGAGATGCATTGATCTGAAGAGAACTCTGACCTTTGGTATTACACCATCTTGTCCTTTTCTGCTACTGTGACCCACTGCCCTGAGTGAGACACAGGACAGAAGCTTCTTGAAGATATTTCTCTTGCCCTCTCCACTGACACATTCTCTCATCCGACTCCTCTGAATACTCCATTGCTGCAAGTTATCCCCAGATACCCAGGCATTCTGGCCTAAAATAAGCATTCCTTTATTGCCATTGGACTGACTCACCCCAGCTCTTAATCCCCGGGGTCTCTTTTCTGCTATTTAATGTACCACTGCTCAAGAATTGAAGCTGTCCAGTTTTCACAGAAGACTGAGAGCTTCACATTTCCTTTGCTTTATGGTGCTTGACGCTTTGGCCACGTTTGCTCTGCACTCTTCTCACATGACTGACATCACTGAAGGGCAAGGGCTGAGTAAGAGAGAGGCAGAACACAATGTGCCTATGCCTCTGTTCTCTACAAAACGACTAAGAAAGAATTGTTTCCTTGTGGAGCCCGGGACTTCTGGCCCTCATTGATCTTCCCTTTCTTTCACCTTTACTGAGCAGGAAGGAGTTACAATAGAATGTAAAGGGTAATAACAGCAACTCCCAATGATCTTACCAAACACAATGAAACTATGAGTGCCCAAAGAGTACAAGGTGTGGTAAAAAGGCATGGCTGTGTGAGAATCTCTGCTGCTCTATATCCTAGCCAGCACTTAATATGTTAGGCTTTTTATTCTCTGAAAATCAATACTGATAATATCATATTACTTTATTGTTTAGTTTGTAGTTTCCTGATTACTATTCAGTTTTGTTTAAATTGAGGAAATTGGCAACTATAGTTATATATCCAATATTAATATCTGGTGACTGCCTTTCTGTTATATATTCTGTTTCACATATTTTTTTTTTAAATAAAGCAGTACATATAGATTACATTTTGTCAATAAGTTGTTCTTGGGATTATCTAATGAAATGTTATATAGAAAAGGGTAAAAATAGACTATATCTATTTCTTTATTTTTTTTTAACCAACAAGTTAACAGTGAAAGAAGGTAAGCTGGCAGAATGTTGAGCTGGGCTTGGTGTGTTCTATATTCATGTATAGGAGTTTGTATAGCATTAAGGCCTGAATTTGCAATGTCCCCTAAATGCCATATGCTAAAGGCTGGGTGGCCAGCCTGTGGCACTATTGAGAGGTGGCGGAGCATGTAGGAAGTGGGGCCTAGTAGAAGGAAGGTAGGTCATTGGGGGCGTGCTTTGAAATAGGGCATTGGGATCCTCACCCCTTCCTCTGTCCCTTTGTTTCCTGGCTACCTTGAGCTGAGCAGCTTTGCTCCACCACAGGCTTCCCACCACCTGCTTCACCTCGCCATGGAGCCTCTGAAACCATGCGGCAAAATGAACATTTTCTCCTTTTCAAAAGTTGATTTTCTCAGGTATTCTGTCCCAAGGATAGAAAGCTGACCAAAACATATAGAGTACACAAATCATGGAAAAGAACTGGCTACAGATAGCCACTGAGCAAGGCTAGAGTTCCTTCTCAATGGTGCTCTCTCATATCAGTATTTATAAGTGGTTGCTGATGATACAGTAACATTCTGGCAATAAACTCTAGAAATATTCACTTTTATGAATTAGGCTCAGAAACTACCTTGATTATGGTTGACTGATCTCTTTAAATGCCTCATTTTATTCACCCTAACTCCACTCTTTTCCTCAGTGCATTATGTCCTCTGTAAGGAACATACAGTACCATACATTTACATGTATTCCTAATTTTACACTATATAGTCCTAGCTTTTTTTTTTTTCCAAAGTCAATTTTTCTTCATCTTTTTCAGCTAGAGATCTCAATCCATAGGTCACTCTGGCATCACAAATTGAGGACACTGTAAAAAGTGAGTATCTGCTTTCTCTAATCACCCCCCCCCCAAAAAAAATGCAGGGAAAACTCACTACTCATCCACTTGGACAAAGACAGGACCTTGAAGAGGTGCTTCTCCCTTCCTCATCCCCAGAATTTAATCTATCAACAAATCCTTCTCACCCTCTTCCTCCTAAATCATCATGGGATCCACCAACACCTCCATACCCTCATACCTCACCTCTTTACTTTAGCCGTTCCCTTTTCCAAGACTCCCTGAGACATCCTGCTTTCATCTTGTTTTTTCTCTTTCTTTTTCTTTTGGTACATTATTGTTCTAATTTACATCTCTGTGATTTTTAAATTAATACAGTGACCACATATCTTTTCACATTCATTAGTCATACATAGTCAGTATTTGTGAGTTCTATATCTATCTATCTAGCTAGCTAGCAGTTAAGATATTAAGATATATATATATATATATAAATGTATATATGGGCATATATATATGTATATATATACATATATATGTTTATTCTAATTTTACCCTCCTTTAGTTTTCATCTCATAATTTCCCAAGACCCAGCTGCCTGCCTTGCCTGCCCTCTGCCCCCATCAGAGGTGTGGTGAAGTCCTAACTCCCACACACCACATGGCGTTTCTCCTGTGATCCTGATAACCACACCCATGCCTTCCTCTGTTAATGGCCCTTTTCCACTGGACCATGAAATCTATGAGAACAAAGGCCTGCCTGTCATGCCTAGTGTGGTACACAGGACCATCATTTCTTTCAAAACATACTAGCTCCAGTACCAGAAAAAAAAAAAAATAAATAAATATATATATATATATATATATATATATATATATATATATATATATATATATATATATTGACTGTGATAATCGAACACAACAGATCTAATGAGATGAGCATTTCTAATGAAAGTAGTTTGGGGATTACTTGGTTGATTTTTCTCTTTTGTTCCTTTTGACTAAGTAATGTTTCTGCTTGATATAACAATAATGTAAACTTGAGTATTTCTGGACTAACATCACAATTAAGAGGGATGCAATAAAAACAAATGTCTTGAGGAATTCAAAGACCGAAAAACATCACTGGAAATAGATACCACAGCATATTGCTGTAATGCTACCTTTGTTTTCAGTACAACAGAGAAAATGCTGCCCCATTTCTTCCTGAGATATATATACTTTTTATTTGTAGTTAAGTATCAGTTACCATCCAGAAAACAATGTGAAAAAAATCTATAAAAACTATTATTTTCAGTGACATCTTGTATACCAGAGAAAGCGGTGATGGGATGAAATTTAGTTTAACAAACAAAGCAAACAACTGTCAGAAGAAGTCAATACCTACAAGAGTGTTTCTAAAGGTGTGTGTAGGTGAACCTGTGTTAAACAGCACTATGATTAGAGTATACTTAAACTATTTACATAAGTAAGTATAACAGTGCACTTGGACATTCCTATGTGGGCTCTTTCTACATGTCACACAATCATGAATTCTCACATAAACTGAGTCCCACTTTTAATATTAACTGATTTTAAAGAAAAGCATCTGATTTGTGCTGCCAATAATTACCATAAATAAAAACTTTGGGATCACAACAGATTATGTGTATATATGTAAACTCTGTAATACATGTGTGTAACAAATGCCAATTTACCTACATATAGATGTATTAATCTGAAAGCCATCCAGGAGCTTCCAGTAGCTCATATATAAAAAAGTATTGTTAGTTATATAGCAGCCACCATGTCTTGGGAGCTTCATACAGTTGGTATACAATAATGTCCAGTTTAATGAACCAAAACACTTTGTCTCTACATTTTAAAATTTCTGTTGTTTCTACTGCCTAAGACCAAATACATTTATAAAAGAAACAATAAGAACAAGATAAGCATATGCTTGACTGAGGCATCTGGGTTGTTGAAAATGAACCCACATGTACCTGCTGAGATGTTTGGGTGCACTTAGTATGCATAACTGTGCTTCCCCTGCTTGCCGCTGGCTTTCACCGTGGATTTAATGAAGGGGAGTGATGGACTGTGGAAGGCCTCAGATAGAAAGCCGGTAAAGGAAAAGTGTCAGGGTGACTGTTCTGTCAGTGGCATGAGGGTTCCAGTAGCACTGATTAATTTCAGTGCCAGTACTCTATATGGAAATGGAGAGACACACAGAGCGCAGAACTGAAAATATTTTCTACACGTAGTCCTTTGCACCTGTTTGAACATTATTGCTGGCAGCCAGAATTTCAACCTATATAATTCCATGGGATTTTTTTTTTTTACCATGGATTTACCTAAGATGAAACTCATGTTCTGTATCTTTAAGTTCTTGCTTTAGCTCTAGGCTTACTGTGAACTCTATAGTCAGGCTGCATAAATATTCCTGAGCTTTGCTTTGTGCGCCAAACCCTCCTGAGAATAGCACAGGCAGTAGATCCCCGTTAAGGATTTTAAATATGTTTTAAATTCTGTGATATCATGTATTTTCACAAAAACTGATGTGTGTTTTAGCTTGCTGAACTCCCCCCATCTTATATTTTTGCATGGAAGAGATAGTAGGGAGTAATAATGCTCCCCCTGGCCTTAAAGGGAAAAGACATAGATGTCCACAGGAAAGAACAGAAGATTTATTAATGGAAAACAGAATAAATAAAATACTCTCTAAAGTATAAAATGACTAGTCAGCAGTAAATCTTGCAGTACAGACTGAAATGCTGTGCTTAAGGTCTTATCAAGTCTACATTGAAGGAATTCAGAAGAAAGCTGAACTGTGGAGCAAGACAATATATGTAGCCTATACACTAGGTGTTTTTGCTTTTTTTTTT
>PVLC010035439.1:0-10790 GCA_004027655.1 Graphiurus murinus | reverse complement strand
CCTAAGAGGAATGGGAGAGAGTTATAAAAGCTTTCTAGCCAGTTGTTAGGAAATGTTTTCAAAAATTAATATATAGAGATTCATTTTTTTAACTTTTTCTACTCACAAATATCTGTAGTCTTTTAAAAAATCAAATCAGTTATTTAAGTTAGTACATAAAAGTTATGCTATAAACATTAGTTTTTCAGGAAGAAAAAAAGTCAACGTTCTTTCATGGAAAACTTTGTCTTATTAAAGTTGTATAGACTTTTTCCCAACTATATTTTGAATGATATTTTTTCCTAGATTCTTATAAATACGTTATTTGATGTTCCACATGATCCATATATCAAAATTAGTGATTCCTATTGGCCACCATATATTGAGCTGCTGCTGCGAAATGGAATTGCCTTGAGACATCCAGAAGATCCAACCCGAATAAGATTAGAAGCCTTCCATCAATAAAAGAAGGTGTCTTTTCACACAGCATAGAATCTTATCGTACAAGGATAATGAGAACACAGGACCATTTGAATAAAAAATATTGTTTGCAAATCAAAGCAATCAGTCATCTTCTTTTTATCCTTAAATAGCAAGTATTGCCATCTATTTGTTTTTAAAATGATCCTTTTTATTCATTCAGTGCTTTGTTGTTTTAAACTATATGGACAATAGTGCAACAGTGTATTTTAATCTAAAGTAAAAATACTTAGATTTATAAAGCATTTAATGTACCTTACTTCATTCAATATTGTTTGCAAAATTCTGTATTAATTTATGCTATTCCTAACTTTTTTTCTTTTTAAATTTATGACAGTATCTTACACATTTTGAGTTTCATTTGGGACTTAATGCTCTTATATTTAGGAATTATAATGGAAAAGTCATTTAATTTCCAGATTATTTTAAAATTGAATAAATATCTAGTGTAGAAAGTGACATATTTTTAATGTATTTAGAAAATCTGTTTCCTATATTGCCTTATTTCTAAATTTGTTAAAAATTAGAATATAAACAACTAATAAATAAAGCTAGAATGAAAACTGTATTTTAAATGTTATTATAGACTAGTAGCATTGTATATTATTCTGCTCTTGATTCTACTACAGAATTGTTTTATGACGTTTTGTAAATTTTCTGTAAATAAAATTTTCTCTAAGCATCTCTAGCTATTGGTGATATATTTTTATAAAGAAGAGTTTTTCTTGGGTAGATAAATTATATTATAGAACTCATTCAGTATTGTATACAAACTAGAGAATGCTAAACCTGCTGAGTAATCATTTTCTAAGAGCATTTTGTGTGTGCTTTTATACTTGGAAATGCTTTCTACTGTATGTATATTATCCAAATTTCTTGCTTACCTTAAGTACTTCATCTTTTTTAAAGTAAGCAAATAATTAAGAATACTGTGTCTCTATAGAAAATAGAATCCCCAGCACCAAAATAAAACAATAAGAGCTGGCATGGTGGTGCATGCTTGTAATCCCAGTATTTGGGAGGCTGAGACAGGAGGATCACAGATTCAAAGCCAGCCTCAGCAACTTAGTGAGGCTCTCAGCAACTTAGCAAGACATTGTTTCCAAATTAAAAAATAAAATAGGTCTGGGGATGTAGCCTGGAGGTAGAAGGCCCCTGGGTTCCATCCTCAGTACCACAAAAAATAAAAAATAAATATGATAGATAGTAACTTATATTCACCAATTTAAATGTGGGTGGTCTAAATTCAAAGACTGGCTGTAAACTTAAAAAACAAGCCTCATAGAGCATGGTGGTGCACACTTGTAATCCTAGTAATTGGGAGGCTGAGACAGGAGAATTGCAGGTTCACCCCCAGTCTCAGCTACTTAGTGAGGTCCTCCAACGAGTAAATGGTGAAGAAAATTGTCATACAGCCATACAGTGGAAGATTATTCAGAAAAGAAATGAGCTATTAATCTACAAAACACATGGGACAAATTTATTGCATATTGCCAAGTGAAAGAAGCCAGTCTGAAAAGGATATATACTGTATGATTACAAATATATGATACTCTGGAAAAGACAAAACTATTCAGATGGCAAAAAGACTAGCTGTTGCCAGAAGTGGTCAGAGAGAGTAAAAGGAAAGGATGAATCGGTAAGTGATAGGGATTTTTAGAACAATAAGAAATTTATGATACTATAATAGTGAATTGATAACATTATGCATTTGTCAAAACCCACAGAACTATACAAAACAAAGAATGAGTTCTACTTTAAACCATGGACTTTAGTAATGTATTGATATTGGTTCATCAATTATAACAAATGTAACATTAATACAAGATGTTAATGATAGAAACTGGTGGGGATAAAAGGATTATATGGGAACTCTGTTCTTTTCAATTTTTCTGTAAACCTTAAACTGCTCTAAAAATAAGGTCTATTAATGTAGGACAGGGAGAGAACAAAATATAAAAATAGTAGGTATTAAAGGATACCAACCACCCTAATAAGTTTACCACCCTACCCCCAAAATGTAAAAGGTTAAATATGAGAAAAATTGAAGATTACCCAGGCTCAATGCTAGAACACTTGCCTAGCGTGCTCAAGGTTCTGTGTTCAGTACCCAACACCATTTAAAATAAATATAATAAAACTAAATAACAGAAAAAATTAAAAGAATAAATATTTTTTAGAGAAAAACAAATATAACAAAATGCTCATAATTCTAAAATACCATAAAAGTGTCTGGGAGAACACCAACCTCACAGAAGATGGTGAGTAGAGATCTTATTACAACTCTGTAAGTGCTAAAATTATGAGTTCACGGATCAGAGCAAGCCAGTTTATTGCTGCACTGCAGGTGACAGAAACATCAGCATAGTTGTGTTGGTTTCCTTTGTCTCCAAATCTCATGGAATAATATGGTGGGGCTAGCTGAGAGCCAGAAAGGCAATGGGTTTTGACACATAGCAAGCCAGAACCAGAGAACTCTACCATTTATTAAAAACAGTGCTCTTACTCATTGCAGCACAAAGTATTCTTCATTGGGAATCCAGCACTTAGGAAGTGGTCAAATTATGGTTTTATATATATATATATATTTTTTTCCCCCCCCCAGTACTGGGGATTGAACCCAGGGCATTCTACCTCTGAGCTACACCCTCAGCCCTAGTTTTTATTCCTTATTTTGAAACAGGGTCTCACTAAGTTGTGGAGGACCTCACTGAGTAGTTGAGGCTGGCTGTGAACCTGTGATTCTCGTCTCAGCCTCCTAAGTACTGGGATTACAAGCCTGTGCCACCACTTCCGGCTATAGTATGGTTATCTTGACAGAATAGATGGTCTATGTGACTAGCTCCAGGAAGTGATTTCTGTGTTAGGAGATGGATAAGCCTTGTAGTTGTCAGAACTTGCAGGGATACATAGTGCTCAGGAAGGACTGCCTTCCCTAATAAAAAATGAGACCAAGTATATTAGTCCTAACAATGAGAATCCTCTGATTTAAAAAGCAAAACCCAACTGCAGTGTACTGGAGATACCTGTAGAACAAGATGATTCAGAAAAGCTAAAAATAAAGGGATAGTGTATCAAGCAAATGAAATTTTTTTGTTTTCTTTAAGTTAGGTTATATGTCTTACTGAGTTTGGGAACTTTTCATGTATTCTAAATACAAGTTCTTTTATCAGATACATGATTTAAAAATATTTTCTCATGTGTGTGTATGTGTGTGTGTGTGTGGGGGGGTTACTAGGGATTGAACCCAGGGGGCATTCTACCTCTGAGCTACACCTCCAGCTCTATTTTATTTTTTTGTTTTGAAACAGAATCTCACTAGGTTGCTGAGGGTCTTGCTACATTGCTGAGGCTGTGCTCAAACATGCAATCCAACTGTCTCCGCCTCCCAAGTACTGAGATTATAGGCATGGGGCACCACACGCAGTTTCTGTTTTTTAAATAAGATCTTGAAGCACAAAGATTAGAATTCTAAGGACACCCCATTAATTAATGTTTTATAGATTGTGCTTTTGGTGTCATATTTAAGAAATCTTTGCCAAACCAAAGCACAAGATTTATTTTTTTCCAGAAGATTTATAGTTTAGTTTTTTCTTTTTCTCTCTCTCTCTCTTTTTTTTTTTTTTTTTGGTTGCGAACCTGGAGCATTCTAGGCAAGCTCTTTGCTAATGAGCTATATCCCCAGCTATAATTTTAGCTTTTATATTTAGATATATGAATTATTTTGAGTTAAATTCTGAGTATGATTTGATGTAAGGAGATAGTATTAGATTTTTAATCAACAGAATAAAATAAATACTCGTGAATACATAGTGATATAAAGTTATAACCAAATAAATGAAAGAAAATGAATAATTCTTCCCTGTATATTATAAGTAATAAATACAAAGGGAAAGTTGATTTTAGGCAAGCACCTAATAACTTTATAGGTATACAGTAATAATTTAGTGTCCTCTGAAGATGCTAAAATTAGTGGGTAAAAATTGTGAGTGAACTTTTGTAGTCTTAAATTATCTCCCTTATTTTTATTATCTGCAAAGCAAAATCCAACAGACACCATCTTAAGCAAATAATCAAAGTTAGCATTACTGTTGATAAGATGTTGATGACAATGTAAGTTCCTTGATATGAAGCACTGAGAACACTATTATTTCTTGGATTTTTTGTATCGTTTTTTTCTGGTACTGGGGATTGAACCCAGGGCCTCATTCATGCCTGGGAAGCACTCTACCACTGATCTACTCCCAGCTTTTTAAATTTTTATTTTGAGACAGGGTCTGGCTAAATTGTCCAGGTTGGCCTTAAACTTGTTATCGTCCAGTCTCAGGGTCCCAGTAACTGGAATTACAGGTATATGCCACCAGGCTCAGCTCTGTGATATTCTTACCAAAAATGCATAACTTTCTAAATATGAGAAAATATCAGACTAATTTAAATGTATATCATCCTATAAAATAACTGGCTAGTACCCTTCAAATGTGCCATTACCATGAACTACAAGGAAAGCCAGAGAAACTGACAGATTTTAGAGAAAACTAAAAAGAAGTAACAATAAATTGCAAGGTAGGATCCTACTTAAGCACCTCCCCCTCCTCCTCCTCCTCCTTTTTTTCTTCTTCTTGATACTGGGGATTGAACTCAGGGGCATTCTACCACTGAGCTACACCCCCAGCCCTATTTTATTTTTATTTTCAAACAGGGTCTCACTATGTTGCTGAAGCCCCCACTAAATTGCTGAGACTGGCCTCGAGCCTGTAGTTCTGTCTCAGCCTCACAAGCATTGGGTTTACAGATATATGCCACCATGCCTAGCCTACATAAACTTCTAAAACAGGAAAAGCAATATTGGAAAAATCATTGGAATTTGAATAGGGTCTACAGCTTAGCTAATATTGTTTATGACTGGTTTTAGTAATTATATTAGATAACATTAACTTGCTCTAGACTTGGAGGTGGAATAGATTGAAGCAATTTTGGCGGGGGGGAGGAGTTCACATGGGGAGTAGGAAAATAAAAATGACAACCATAACATTTTCTAGTGATATGTCCATGTAAACGGACAAGATAAAGAAGCAAAGGAATCTAATGCAGAGATAGCCATGGCAAGCAGATTTTGTTGTTTGCCTCTCCTCTTCCTGCTTTGTGACAGAACTGATTCTTGTTTGGGTAACCCACCGATGTCTACAGAGTCATACAGTTAATGATGTAGTTATCTGAATCCCCTTCTCAGTGGTTTGTTAAAGAATACACTTGATGCAATATTTACTAAATATATATGTCTATAGAGGAACTTTTCAGAAAGATTTTTTCACTGATTAAAATAATGCCCAGGAAGAGATGGCTTCTTTTGTTCTGGTAGATACTATTGGGTCTGTGTGGGACATCTGGAACTGTTTAGCCATTCTGTAACCGTAAGGAGAGCTTTCTATGAACAATTCTAGCATGTTTAGTATGGCAGAACCATGAAAGAGACAAATTCTGATAATGTTATTGAGCTAGTGAATTAACCCTACAGAAAAACAGCATATACGAGAATAAATTTTTCTTCATGTTTAAGTCCATTGAGATAAGATTTTATGTTACTTTAAGGTGAAAGCAACACCCAACAAAATCATAAAAATGGAACATTTAATCACTCTGAATAAAGTTAATTTTGTGGTGTAAAGATTTAAAAATGATGCCTGAAGAAATGCATTTCTCCCATTTAAAAAAAGCAAAGACTTTTATAACAAAAGTAATAACAAATATTATTTGCTTATGAAAAGGAATTACAAGCTGGGTACAATGATGCATGCCTGTAGTCCCAGCTACTCAGGAGGCTGACTCGTATCTAGCAATTTGAGACCATCGTGGGCAACATAATGATACCATCTCAAAAAACAAAAATCAAACAAAAAAAGGGAGTCACCAATCCCATATTTAGTTAAATATAATACTTTTAATACAAATTCTGCAGATGGGATAAACTTGACTGTATAAAAGTCAAGAAAATCAATGAATTGAAAGATAGTTTAAAGAATTTCTCTTAAAAAACTAAGAGAAAAATTATAAAGAGCAAATAAACTGGGTGTTGTAGCACATACCTGTAATCTCAGTACTTGGGAGGCTGAGATAGAAGCATTGAAGGTTCAAGAACAGTCTCTGCAACATAGCAAGATTCTCAGAAAACTAGTGAGATCCTGTTTCAAAATAAAAAAGTAAAAAGTGCTGAGGATATAACTCAGAGGTAGAATTCCCCTGGGTTCAATCCCCAGTACCAAGAAAAATTTTTATTATTTTTTTTTTAGCACGGATTTTTATACGTTTCTTGAGCACAACAAGGTTACATAGACATTTATGACATATCAATCATTGTCAGAACACAAATAGCACCACTTCTTCATTTTACATGTTTAGCCCACATTCTTAACATAGCCTGGTAAAGCAAACCAAGAAAAATTTCAAAAATGATTAACAACTGAAATTGTCAGAAAAGCATTTACAATGGTTGCTGGTGGGATAAATAAAGCTAAATTCATACAATCAAACAGTTTCATAGAACTATAATACATTAAGGAGAAAGAAATTTCAGATACCAAAGAGAAAAATAGCTTAGTAACATAGGAATGGCAATGATATCTCTCATCAGCAATAGTGGGGTGGCACATACCTGTAATCCTAGTGACTCAGAGGAGCCTGAGGCAGGAGGATCCCAAGTTCAAGACCATCCCTAGCAACTTAGACCTGGTCTCAAAAAAAAAAATATATATATATATATAAAGGACTTGGAGGTATAACTCAGAGGTAGAACACCTCTGGGTTTAATCTTCAATAACACACACACACATACACACACACACACACAAATTTTCTGACACATAAAAACTGAAAAGTCTTTCTCACCCATGCATACTCCCTAAAAGAACTGCTAATATGCATACTTTGACAAGAATATAAATTAATTCAAGGGAGGACTGGGGTTAAAACACATGCATTTATGTAATCTATGAACAGAAGAATGCAAATATTTAGAAAGAAAAAAATGTTTCTTGAAAAGATGTTACAAGGATATACTTCTGAACAAATGGCTATTTAAAAATACAATTATATTTAAAGGAAAAATTCACACAAAGTTTGTATTCGTTTGTTCATACTGGAAAAATAGCATTTTTTTCAGATTAATATATGTGCAAGTATTATGATGTATGTTCCAGTATTAGTATTGCAAAAGTAAGCAATGAAAATTTGGTAAGACGTTGACTTATGGCCAATACTCAGAATTTTTTCTTAAAGATGAGACAGGGTTTCCATCTTATTTTGGCTCATTTTTTATTTAAAGTACTTTCTGGTTGGTTTGATCTTCATTTGTAGAACATGATATTCATACTTTTGTATAATGGCAGTGGAGCAGAGTTGTTGTTGCTTTGGGACAGTTGCATAAAGAAATCCGTATTTTCAATGGACTTTTACTCACTATAAAGAACAAAATTATAATTGCAGGAAGATGGAACTAGAGAACATTATGCTAAGCGAGATCAAACAATCTCAGAAAGCCAAGGGTCGGCGGAGGCTTTCTCTCATATGTGAAAGCTAGAGAGAAAATAGGAAACAAAAGGAACTTCGTGAAAATGAGAAGAAAGACAAGTAGATGGACTGAAGGAGATCCGAGGAGGGAGGAGGGGAAGGGAGATGAAAAGGGAGGCTTGAGGAAGGAAACAGACCAAACAATGTTATGTTCATAAATGAAGGTATCACCACCAATCTCAGTAGACAAGAAGAAGGTGAGTAGCAGGATGGAGTCCTGAGGAAAACACACCAAAAAATGTGTGTGTATATGAATGTATCACTTTTGAGTCTCACTACTATATCATCAATAAAATTCTAGAAAATAAATAATAAAAATGAAGCAACCATGTTTTTTGCTTTTCCTTAGGAAAAAGATATAACAAATAGGGGGGGAAAAAGAATACTTTTTAAACTTGTGTGTGTGTGTGTGTGTCTGTGTGTGATACTGGGGATTAAACCAAGAAGCATTCTACCTCTGAGCTACACGTCCAGCCCTATTTTATTTTAAATTTTGAAACAGGGTCTCACTAAGTTGCTGAGGTGCTGAAGGCCTTGATAAGTTGCTAAGTCTAACCTTGAACTTCCAATCTTTCTGTTACGATCTCCCAAGTACTGGGAGTTCAGGTGTGCACTACCATGCCCAGCTAAATGCTTTTTAAAATAAGTTAAAATGGACTAGACTAAAGTTGGGAATGATCATATAAAAAAAGGAAAGCACCTTTATATGGAGTTAGATGATAACCCATCAAGTGGGAAAAAGTATTTACAGTACCTATACCTAACAAAGAACTCAAATCTGAAATATATAAAGAATACTCCCAAAGCGAGTAAGTAGAAGATATTTGTTGTAGTTAAAAATTAGCAAAAAGACCTTAGACACTTCACAATAAAGAAAAAATATCTTAAAAATGTCTTACAAATAAAGGGGAGAAATGACTTTCAGTTGTGGTCTAGGATGAAATCAATATATATCTATGTATTCCTTCTGTTAAGTGCAGTTAAGAACTTTGCACCTAGTATGTAAAACATAGGAAAACCCTGAAAAGTGGAGGCAGAAGGCAAACTGGCTAGGGAATTTGGGACCCTAAACTGATACAGCAGTTTTCGTTTTGCTTTATATATGCCAAATGGGTGCTGGAAATGGAAAGCAAAGAAAGTCTTGAAAGCAGTGAGAGCCAGCGGTACATAGGCCTGTAATCCCAGTACTTGGAAAGCTGAGATAGGAGGATTGCAGATTCAAGACCACTACACACAGTAACTTAGAAAGATCCTGTGTCAAAATGAAAAAACAAAAGCCAGGCCTGGTGGCACATGCTTATAATCCCAGTACTTGGGAGGCTGAGACAGAAGGATTGCAGTTTTGCAGCCAGCCTCAGCAATTTAGTGGGATCCTCTGCAACTTAATGAGAACCTGTTTCAAAAAAAGAGAATAAAATAGGGCTGGGGGTAGAGCTCAGAGGTAGAATGGCCCTGGGTTCAATCCCTAGTACCACAATAAATAAATAAAAATAAAATAGAGCTGTGGTAGCTCAGTGGTAGAGTGCCCCCTGAGTTCAATCCCTAGTACCACTCCCCAAGACACACACATACATACCACCAACACATATACACAAAGCAATGAGAGAAATGACCCTTAACTCTTAGGGGACAAACAATGGTAGCAGATTCTCATCAGACTGGGAAAACCAGAAGGAAGTGGCCCAATGTTTTTCAATTGCCCTAAAAATTGTCAGCTCTGAATCACATATATAGCAAAATCATGAAACATGGGGAGATAACATTCTGGATGAATCTTCAGGAATGATAGGGAGAAAACATTCTGAAGCTGGGTGTGGTGGCGCACGCTTGTAATCCCAGCATTCAGGAGGCTGAGACCAGAGGATCCGGGTTCGAGGCCAGCCTCAGCTACCTAGTGAGGCATTCCGCAACTTAGTGAGACCCGGTTTCAAAATAAAGAATAAAAAATAGGGCTAGGGGTATAGCTCGGAGGTAGAATGCCCCTGAGTTCAATCCCCAGTACCAAAAAGAAAGAAAACATTCTGAATAAAGGAAAACTAGCAACTATTTGTTGCTAGCAGATCTACTCTTAAAGAAAGGCTAAAGAAAGTTCTTGAAACATAGAGGAAATCATAAGAGATGGAAGATCAGGAAAAAAATTACCGAAAAAGAAGCAAATATATGACCAAATGCAATAGCCAAATGCAATAGACTTCCCTTCTTGAAGTTCCTAAGTTTTGTGTGGATGGTTGAATCAAAAAGTACAACAAAGGTACTGGGGGTATAATTAGTGGTAGAGCATGTACTTTATATACATGAGGGCCTGGGTTCAATCCCCAGGACCAAACAAAGAAACAACAGTATAACGATAAATTATTTGTTTCTCAATTACATAGAGGAAATATTTAGGACAATTATATTGTAATTATATAATTATACAATTATATTTAGGAAGGATAAATGGATTTAAAGGAACATAAAATTTTACTTCACTCAAAATAGTAAAATATCAGCACCAATATAAGTTGTGTGCTGTGTAAATGTAATAAACAGAGCAACATATATATATGTGTGTGTGTGTGTGTGTGTGTATATGTGTGTACATATATATGCACACATATATATTACATATATGAAACACTAAGAAATCCTAGGTGTAAACTAATATGGAATTTTAAAAATATGCTCAACTAATTCACAGCAAGGCAGAAAAAAGATACACACAACACAGAGAAATAAAAAATGGAGAAGAAACATTAAAGAAAAATAAAATAGCAGAGTCAAACCCT
>PVLC010035438.1:0-16327 GCA_004027655.1 Graphiurus murinus | reverse complement strand
GGGGGGGGGGGAGCCGGAGGCCCTGACTGTTAAGCCAGAGGTGGAATGGATGAATGGGGGGGCTGCGAGAGGCAAGTACTACAGAGCAGCTCTAAATTCAATGTTAAAATACGCGCAACAAGTGGAAACACCCAAGACACTACCTCACCCGGGGCCCCACCTGGGTGAGGCTGGGCTACGGGAGGTCAATTTGCAAAGCACACCCTCCTGCTGCCTGTTGGGAACTGCAGAAGAGAGAATCCGCTGGCTCCCACTGCAGCTGGGGCCTGTAGGTGAGTGGGCGGCTCAAAGCCTCAAGGGCTCATGCTCACCCAGCTGGCTCCCTGGAAACCCAGGTGTGAACAATCTTCTGGAGCTCTGAGGACACCTGGGGTTGCCTGCACCCCCGTGGGAGGCAGAGTCCATCCTGGTTATACGGTTAGCCAGTGGGTGCAGTCAGGCCAATCGGAATCCTCCAGCCCCTGCATGCAGCCAGGGTGGCTGATAAGACAGAGCAGTTCAGTCTTCCTGGTGCTAACTGATGGGAGTCTGGCAGCCCCTCCCCGGCCGCCTTCCCACCCAGAGCCAAAGTCTTTGATGTTAAGGCCTTGTGCTTAAAACAGAAAAGGTATCAGTACTATACATGTTACTAAAGCAATTTCAGACACATAAATACTCCACCTATAACCTCTTTGCCTAAATCCAGTATTTACATTATGCCAATTTATGCAACATACCCAGTTTTATGTACTCAGCCAGTGCATGCATATGAAATTTTTTGGGTGTGTGTGGTACTGGGGATTGAACCTAGGGGCATTCTACCTCCGAGCTACACCCCCAGCCCTATTTTATTCTTTATTTTGAAACAGGGTCTCACTAAGTTGCGGAGGGCCTCACAAGTTGCTGAGGCTGGCCGTGAACCTGCGACCTCCTGTCTCAACCTCCCAAGTACTGGGATTACAAGCGTGCACCACCATGCCTGTCTCAGTGTATACATATGAAATTTTGTGTTTTATTTATTTTCACTAAAATTCAACAGTTTCCCATGAATTAACATCATTTTCATACTCATGTAACAGCAACACAATACCCCACTAAGTCCAGGTATCATGAATTAAATAACCACCTGGAACACTGAGGCAGTTAATAATTTTTTTTTTAAAGTCAGGCACTATAGAGCATACTTTAATCCCAGTACTTGGGAGTCTGAGGTAGAAGGATGGCAGGTTTGAGGCCAGCCTCAACAACTTAGTGAGGCCCTCAGCAACTTAGTGAGACCCTGTTTCAAAATAAAATACAAAACCAGGCATGGTGGCACACACTTGTAATCTCAGTACTTGGGAGGCTGAGACAGGAGGATCACAGGTTCCCAGCCAGCCTCAGCTACTTAGTGAGGCCCTGTTTCAAAATAAAGAATAAAAAATAGGACTGGGGCCAGGGGTGGTGGCGCATGCTTGTAATCCCAGCATTTGGGAGGCTGAGACCGGAGGATCTGGGTCACGGCCAGCCTCAGCTACCTAGTGAGGCCCTCTGCAATTTAGTGAGACCCTGTTTCAAAATAAAGAATAAACAGGACTGGGGGTATAGCTCAGAGGTAGAATGCCCCTGGGTTCAATCCCCAGTACTGCAAAATAAATAAATAAAATATAAAATAGGTCTGGGGATGTAGCTTAGAGGTAAAATGCCCCCGGGTTCAATCCCCAGCACAGAAGAAAGGAAGGAAGGAGGGCAGGAAGGAAGGAAGGAAGGAAGGAAGGAAGGAAGGAAGGAAGGAAGGAAGGAAGGAAGAAAGGAAGTTGTTTTGCTATTTTAAGCATGTTGCCATAAATATCTGTGCTCTTTTCCTTTTTAGAACTATTTACTTAGAATTAATACCCAAGAGTAACACTGACAGGTAAAAGGAAGTTAGCATTTTCTTACAGCTACAAGATCTACATTTTTAAATATATATTGTTAGCTAGGCACGGTGGCACATGCCTATAATCCCAATACTTGGGAAGTTGAGGCAAGAGGATCATAGGTTTGAGCCAGGCTTGGTGACACATGCTTATCATCCCAGTACTTGGGAGGCTAAGACAGGAGGATCACAGATTCAAGGACAGCCTCCGTAAGTAGTGAGACTCTCATCAATTTACGAGACCCTGTTTCAAAATAAAAATAAAATAGGGCTGGGGGGTATAGCTCAGAGGTAGAATGACCTTGGGTTCTATCCCCAGTGCCACAAAAACAAGAGGATCATAGGTTTGAGGCCAGCCTCATCAATCTAGCAAAACATTCAGGCAACTTAAACCCTGTTACAAAATAAAAAATAAAATAAGGCTGGACTATAGCTTGGAGGCAGAATGCCCCTGAGATGGATCTCCAATACCACATTGTTTTGTGTGAATTACCTAGATTTTCCAAAGTAGTCAATCCCACTGAGGTCACTTCTTTTTTTTTTCCTCCAGAACTAGGGTCCTCACCCAGGCCCTCACCCATAGGTCTATTCTTAAAATGCGCTCTTCCCAGCCCCCCAGAGGGATGGCCACCTGGAGTAACACTACAATTGAGTGGATGATGGGGATTGCACAAACGATTTACTGTGGAGGGATAGGGAAGAGGGGCAGAAAGATGGGTGAGAAGATATAGGGCTGAACTGGGTAGACAGAAGACAGCAGGCCTGTGGAGACAAAAACAAAGGCAGAGCTGGGCATAGTGGTGCACCTCTGTAATCCCAGTACTAGGGAGGCTGAGACAAGAGGATCACATGTTCAAGGACAGCCTCAGCAAGTAGTGAGACTCCTCAACCTAGTGAGACCCTGTTTCAAAATATAAAAATAAATTTAGCCAGGCATGGTGGCCCATGCTTGTAATCCCAGTACTTGGTACTTGGGATGCTGAGACAGGAGGATCACAGGTTTGCAGGCAGCCTTAGCAACCTCATGAGGCCCTCCATAACTTAGTGAGACCCTGTTTCAAAATTTAAAAAAAATAATAATAGGGCTGGAAGTATAGCTCAAAGGTGGAATGCCTCTGGGTTCAATCCCCAGTACCCTCCCCCCCACCAAAAAAAAAAGAAACAAAGGCAGACTTGCTGTCTTTCCCCAAATGAGCTAACACTGAGGCAGGGCAGAGGACTTGGGAACAGGAAGGAAACGGCCATCTGCATTTCCCCTTCTGTGAGGCTGGGGGAGGTGAGGGACTGGTGGGCGCCAGGGAACTAGGGCCCTGAGCAGCCCACAGATAATCATTCAAATTAAGGATCAAAATTGTGCAAAGAGCCGGGTGTAGTGGCGCATGCTTGTAATCCTAACATTTGGGAGGCTGAGACTGGAGGATCTGGGTTCGAGGCCAGCCTCAGCTACCTAGTGAGACACTCTGCAACTTAGTGAGACCCTGTTTCAAAATAAAGAATAAAAAAAATAGGGCTGGGGCTGTAGCTCGGAGGTAGAATGCCCCCAGGTTCCATCCCCAGTACCACAAAAAAAAAAAAAAAAAAATTGTGCAAAGGTCATTGGTTTTCCAAAATCCATTTCTGACCAATCATGAAAGTACAGATGGAAAACCTCAGGAAAGTTTAAAAGTCTACTCCCCAAAGGCTTCGAGGTCACTTATTTCCAGGATCCCCCACCCCCTCTTTGGGGAAGAGCCTTTTTGTCTTCTATCTTTCCTTGACTTAAAATAAACTTTCATATAGTGTGTGTGTGTGTGTGTGTGTGTGTGTGTGTGTGTGTGTGTGAGAGAGACACTGAGGATTGAGCCCAGGGGCATTCTATCTCCGAGCTACACCACCGGTCCTATTTTATGTTTAGTTTGAAACAAGGTCTCACTAGGTTGATGAAAGTCTCACTACTTGCTGAGGCTGTCCTTGAACCTTCCATCCTCCTGTCTCAGCCTCCCAACTATTGGGATTAGAAGCATGTGTGCGCCACTATGCCCAGCTAAACTTTCATATGTCTATACCTTTCGTTAGTCCTTGGACTTCATTCATCGAAATCCACTGGACAAGAACCCTCTAAGAGGAGACACCCCCCGTTTCAATACCTCCCTATACATCATACCCACCCCACCCACCACCCAGGCTTCCCCTTGAGCTGCAGTCCTTTTTTCCCCTTGAGCTGATCTTCCATGGGCCAATAATGAAGACACACACTGAGGGGCTCCTAAAAGGAGTTCTGGAAATACCACATATTCTGGAAACAGATTTTGGGAACAACATAAATCATGCCCTGACCATAGTCTAATAAGCTCATGCACATGTGAGCCCAGCCCTAAGGGTGGCTCAGACTGAACCAAGGCCGTGTGCATGCTAGGCAAGCACTCTACCACTGAGCTACAGCTGCAGGCCTTTTTTCTTTAAATTTTATTTTGAGACAGATTCATATCTGTTGCCTAGGGCTGTCCTTGAACATGTGAAACTCCTGCCTCGGCCCTCCAAGAAGCTGGGAATACAGGTGTGTGCCACCTCTACTGGCAAAAGCCTTTTAAGAAAGAGAGCCCAACTCATCAGTCACGGTAGGAAAGATGCTACCCACAGCACTATGTGGCATACAGACCCAGGGGAATATTCAGTGACAGAATGGCCTCTGCGAGGACTCCAGGCCCCTCTATGAGGCACCACAAAGACACGCCTTGCCAGGCTCTGTTGACAGGCTTGTAGAATTTCCGAGTGGGAAAAGACCCCATGTCATCTAACCTCCTCATTTTCTAGACAAACTGAGAGCCATGTTTCTGCTTTGGGGCTCCCACTGTACCCTAAAGTCACTGCCAAGTGGATCTGTTCCTCTCTACCCTCCAACAAGGAGAGCTGGGCCTGTTCTGACAGCCTGGTGTCATTTGAAAGAGCCTCGGTCTCTCCTCCCACAGCCTGCCGACTTGTCCTCCCTTGCTGCTTTTCTGTATAAAGCCAGGAGACACGCTGGGCATGAAAACCGAGGGGTCCTTTGAGCACAACTGATATCTATCCTTCTTCAGGGAGAGGGAAATTTTTGCCACCTTTAAACCAGCTCCTTGCCAGGCATAATGGCACAAGCCTGTAATCCCAGTACTTGGAAGGCTAAGACAGGAGGATCGAAGGTTCAAGGACAACCTCAACAAGTAGTGAGACTCTCATCAACCTAGTGAGACCTTGTTTCAAAATAAAAAAATAAAAATAGGGCTGGGGGTGTAGCTCGGAGGTAGAATGCCCCTGAGTTCAATCCCCAGTACCACAAAAAAATAAATAAATAAAAGTAAAAAATAGGGCTGGGTGTACAGCCTGAAGGTAGAATGCCCCTGGGTTCAATCTCTAGTAACACACACACACACACACACACACACACACACACACACACACCCTTCTTCACCACAAGCACCCCTCCTCAGGGTATCCCATTAGTGTCCACCTTAGAGTAAGTAAGGCCAGTCGCTGGGCTTTGTGTCCCCAAGTCCCCTTCCCACCCTCACTAGGGCCTTGCTAGTAGGCTCAAAGAAACAACAGAGCCATCAAGATGGCCGCTGCACTGGCAGATCCTAAGGGAAACTGGAGGCCATTACACAGACACCTCGCTCACCAGGCTCGCCTGTCCACCTGAGCACAGGTCCCGCTGTGCCCAACATCCCTTCCAGTCCCCACTGTGGGCCACCTACTGATGCCAGGCATGGTCACTGGGTGGCGGGGAGCCAGACACGCCTGTGGCTGCCTCCAATGTCCCACAGCCAGGAAATTCAATGGCAGAAACACCAAGGTGGCAGCTCAGGAGGGCCACGCAAAAGCAGGTGATGTCTGGCAGACCTGAGGGGGCATCGACCATGAGGAAGAGGGTAGGGAGGGCACTCGGCGCAAAGACGACAATGAGCAATCGCACAGAGCAGTGAAGGGGCATCCAGGGGCATCCAGGGGCGGCGAGGAGCGACTGGAACACAGAGGCCTGCGCAAGGCAGGAGTGGAGCAGAGGCTGGGCGGCTGGGCTGGACTCTAACCAGGGCCTGGGTGCCATGCTGAGGAAGGTGGGGTTTCTCCTACAGGATGTGGGCAGTTCTCAAAGGTTGTTTAAGAAGGCTGACTGCACGGGGAGTGGTGGTATGGTGGTGTGCGGTGTGGTGGTGTGCCCCTGTAGTCCCAAGCTCTCAGGAGGCCACGGTGGGAGGATCGCTTGAGTCTCCGAGTTGGAGACCAGCCTGGGCAACACACTTCATTTCTGCTTCACTGCTGCTTTTAACACAATTTCATTTCATCTGGAAACAAACAGGCAAGTTCAGTGTAAATCAGGCCAGAGCCAACACTGGCCAGGAACGCCCCTGTCCCCTCCATTCCTGGAAGCCATCTTGACCTGACATGGGTCACTAAACCTCACCATCGGGAACCAACTTCCAGCCCAGGGCTGCAAGACCCTAGCCTATGATCCACCCAGCTTCCTGGAGACGGTGGCTTCCCACTTTGAGGCATAGGAGGAAAAGTCTTGAACCACTGGCAGTCACGATAGCCAAGAGCCAATAAGTCCAAAACTGTCTTCTCCTTTTTCATTTAAAAAAAAAAATTAATTTCACCAGGCATGGTGGTGCACACTTGTAATCCCAGCATTTGGGAAGCTGACCAGAGGATCCCAGTTCGCAGCCAGCCTCAGCTACCTAGTGAGGCACTCCGCAACTTAGTGAGACCCTGTTTCTAAATAAACAATAAAAAATAGGGCTGGGGGTATAGCTCAGAGGTAGAATGTCCCTGGGTTCAATCCCCAGTACCGCAAAAATAAATAAATTAATTAATTAATTAATTAATTTCTCTCTGTGTGCTGTAGTGGTGGTGATGGGTGTGTGTGTGTGTGTGTGTTTGTTTATTTATTTATTTATTTTGGTACTGGGGATTGAACCCAGGGGCATTCTACCTCCAAGCTACACCCCCAGCCCTATTTTATTTTTATTTTGAAACAGGGTCTCGCTAGGTTAATGAGAGTCTTACTAAGTTGCCAAGGCTGGTCTGGAACCTGCAATCCTCTGGTCTCAGCCTCCCAAGTACTGGGATTGCAGGCTTGTGCCACCATGCCCGGCTAAGGAAATTAATTTCTTTGTTTAAGTTTACTGGAACTGAATGACCATGATTTCAGTCAAGGCATCCCTGCTTCCAAGAGTTATAACCAGACGATCTGAAGACAGGAAAGAGGCGAGAGCTCGCCAGGTTTTTTGGATGAGAAAACTGCACAATGATGTGGCAGGTGATGCCAACATCTCCAGGCAAACAAAGTCCTAGCTCCTCCAGCTCTCCCAGGCAGGACACCGGGCAGAACACCTTAACTAGGTTGACATCATCAGAACTGGAGAGGTGCCTGCTGCTGTCAGGTGAGCAGCCTGGGACCTCAACTGTCCCACAACCAAACAAGAAGCCAGAACTCCAACCTCCAGTCTGAAAAGCAAGATGGTATACCTCAAACACCTCTGGCCCTGGGAGCCTCACTCAACCCCAGAAGAGGAACAGAACTCAGGCTGTTAGCTAGAGAGTGCCAAGCGTTGGCTCTGTCCCCGCGAGGAAGCGCTGAAGTTTTCCAAGTGGAATCAAATGTGCAGGGAGGATTCCGATGCTGGGATGAGCACACTTTTCCACTGGAATAGTTCCGATTCTAGAGGAGAAATCCAATTGCTAATGAAATGCTCACCTCTCCAGAGCAAATAAGAATCAAGCTGAGCTGGAGAATAAGGTTTTGGAAAGATATCCAAAAAGATTAAGGTTGAGCGGGGCATGGTGGCTCACACTTGTAATCCCAGTACTTGGGAGGTTGAGACAGGAGGATCGCAGGTTTGCAACCAGCCCTCAGTTAGGTTTTTTGTTTGTTTGTTTGCAAACAAACTAGGGATTGAACCCAGGGGCATTCTACCGTCAAGCTACACCCCTAGCCCTATTTTTTATTTATTTATTTATTTTTGGTACTGGGGATTGAACTCAGGGGCATTCTACCTCCGAGCTACACCCCCAGCCCTATTTTTTATTCTTTATTTTGAAGCCGGGTCTCACTAAGTTGTGGAGTGCCTCACTAGTTAGCTGAGGCTGGCCGCGAACCTGGATCCTCCGGTCTCAGCCTCCCGCATGCTGGGATTACAAGCGTGCGCCACCACGCCCGGCTCCCTAGCCCTATTTTTTTATTCTTTATTTTGAAACAGGGTCTCATTAAGTTGCAAAGGGCCTCACTAAGTAGCCGAGGCTGGCCACAAACCTATGAGCCTCTCAAGTACTGGGATTACAAGTGTACACCACTATGCCTGGCTCCAGCCTCAGCTACTTAGTGAGGCCCTCTGCAACTTAGTGAGACCCTGTTTCAAAAGAAAGAATAAAAAAATAGGGCTGAGGATGTAGCTTGGAGGTAGAATGCCCTAGTTCAATTCCCAGTACTGAAAAAAAAAAAAAAAGATTAAGATCAAGATGCGGATGTTTTCAGTGGCCCAAGGAAGCTGTCCTCTCTGCTCCCACATCCAGCACTGCTCAATCATCCCCACCTAAGGGCTAGACTGGGCTCCAAGCTTTATGGAGCACACCTGTCCACCTAGTGTGTGCACCTCTCTCCTGGTTTCAGGCACTGAGTCCTGATGGGAGGCAGAGTTCCACCTGCCGCTGAAGAAGCCACAGCGTCCAGAGCCTGGCTCTTCAGGACCAGCGGCAAGAACATGGGCATATGAGCTGGGCCAACCGAGGCTTAGCTTTGTCCCTAGAGGGAGTGGCACAGAAAGGGAGAGAGAGAGTTCAGAACTCACTCTGGAGGGGGCGGTAGCACTCAAGTCTGATGATAGCAGCGATCCCAGGCCAGGGTCTCCATCATCTTGGCTTTGGCTCTGGCCACCCAACTTCCCACAAGTCCTGATTGATTTCTGAGCCTTGTTCTGCAGTCTTCTAGAACATTCAGTGAGCCACCAGCTATCCTTCCAATCAACTCCTTTTCTCATCAGCTTAGCCAGAATCAGCTTTTGCTATTTATAGACCTAAGACGTGAACTACCCCAGCATTTCCTTCTACCTGCAGATGGGCTCCTTCAGCCCCTGAGACAACACTGTGCTCAAGCCACCATCTTTCCCTCTGTGAAATGAGTCTAATTAAAATACATACCCCTATCCAGGAGGATCACAACCACTTAAGAATAACAAATACGGGCACATGCCATAAAGGCTGAATATGACCCCAGCCCTGGATCTGACAGATATCCCAGTTTGGGGCATTAATACTAGAAATTTCCCGGCATAGGTATGCACACTTGTAATCCCAATACTTGGAAAGCTGAGACAAGATGATCACAGGTTCAAAGCCAGCATTAGCAAGTTAGTGAGGCCTTCTGCAACTTAGTGAGACTCTGTTTCAAAATAGAGAATAAAATCAGGCTGGGGATGTAGCTCAGAGGTAGAATGCCCCTGAGTTCAATCCCTAGTGCCAAAAAAATACTCAGAAATTAAAGGCATTCCTATTGCTTGGGCTCTTCCCTATTTCTCCTGCAGCTCAGGGAAAGGTGGATTTGGGGTCAGGAAACCGAGTTCTAGGACTTGCTCAAGCCAATTCAACCTTGCACAGGTAATCCATGCATGACATATTTCACAGGGAGGTTACCTCAAATGAGAAGCCCCTCTTGCAAAGAAACCCCCAGGAACCTCCTACTTCTTTAAATCAGTAAGCCTTAGCCGAGTGTGGTGGTGCACGCTTGTAATCCCAGAGAGACAGAAGGATTGAAGTTTTAAAGCAATCAGCAACCTAGTAAGACCCTGTTTCCAAATAAGATATAAAATCAGGCTGGGGGTGTAGCTTGGAGGTAGAATGCCTCTGGGTTCAATCCTCAGTACCAAAATAAATAAATAAATCAGTAAGCCTTTTTTGATGTTCTCTTTTTTTTAATTCCCCACAGATCAGCAGTTGATCAGTTTCAACTCAATAAATACTTTAGGAGAACCTCACATGTGACGCCTGTTTTCATAAAATGCAAAGTTTAGGCTGGAGAGGTAGCTCAGTGACAGAGCACTTGCCTAGCATGCATGAAGCCCTGGCTTCCATCCCCAGCACCAGGGGAAAAAGTGCAAAGCTCCTTCCTTCAGCTCTCCTGACAGCACGTCCTTCTGGTTTTCTTCCTTCCTCACTCCCGGTTCCTTCTCAGTCTCTGTCACTAACTCCCTTAACTGCACCCCTTAAATGGTGATCCCCTCACTTCCGCTCTGTGCCCTCCTTGGATGATGTCATTGGTTCCCTGAGCTCCAGCTGCTTTCTGTATGCCAGTGGTCCCCACATGTCTGCTCCGGAATGTCTGACAGGCAGAGGGAGGCTAAAGGGAAGGACTGGGTTTGTCTGAAACTTGCCTAGAGGCTGCAGCTGCACACAAGCCATCATTTTTACTTAGATGATGTTTATTTGCAGTGGCTTGGTTAGAGTTCACAGAGGTTATGTGGGGACATCTCTCTCAGTTGTCCCACGGGCTCCTACAACTCAGCAAGTCCTGAATTGTCTCATTGTCTTTCCCCTAAAATCTGCTCCTCCTTCCATGTCTGGAGCAGAAATCTGAGCAACCCTTTGACTTCTCCCTCACACTGTACACTGGGTGGGTCCTTGGGGCCTGTCAAGCCAACTCCCTGACACTTCCTCATCTGGCTCCTACCTTTCCTCTTCTCTCCACAAAAACAACTGCTCGGCTCAGACTTGCTCCCTCTTGTCCCAGGGACTGCAGTGACCTCACCGGTGACACCATCACTGGAGTCCTTGCTGCCCATCTTCCCCCACCTCCAGTCTCCACATCACAGATGAATGATCTGCCAAAAAGAGGATGTGATCTATCTCCCCCAACACACTTCGCCTAGTCCTCCGCAGCTCCCTGCTGCCTCGGGAGAAAGTCCAAACCTCCTAGTCCACATGCATGGCCGGCCTGTGACCTGCCTGCCCCTCTGGCCAGTGCTCATTCATGCCCTGCCCTCACTCGCCCTTAGCTCCCGAGCAGATGGGGCTGCCGGTGCCTCCCTGCTCTGCCCGAGCTGCTCCCCGTGCCGAGAATGCCCGACTCCCTTTGCCACTTGGCAGATCCCTACTGGTTTCTCGGGCTGTCAGGCAGCCTCTCGCTCAGTACTTCCACAGCACCCTCTGAGCACAGACACCTGAAAGGCAGGAGGCTATCCTAGGCCTCACCTGACACTCTGCTCTCCCCTGGGCCGGGCAGAAGTGAGCAATCCCTCCTCTGAGCCCAGGAGATCCAGAATGCTTCCACACTGACTTCTGCGGCACTCAGCTACTCTTGGCTTTTGTGTGCAACTGCCCCCTCACTGACTGTGGGCACCTTGAAGGAGGAGCCTAACCTTCTTTGTTTTTGTATTCCCAATACCAAGCACAGAGTTAAGCACACAGCAGGGGTCAGTAAATGCCTGCAAGCAGAGTGTGTGAAAGAATGGTGGGGGTGAGGGAAAACACCTTGTAAACCACCCAGGGCAAGGTTACCGCTGCTGTGGCTCTGGCTGGTTTTCTTTTTCTCCATAACTGGGTAGGTCAGACCCTAAATGCACAGCCTGGTCAGCACAGCCTCCCCGGAGAGATGGTAGAAGAAATCCTGAGCCTTTCCACTTCCTCTAGTGCAAAAGCAAGAGGGGACAGGGAGTAGCTGCTGGCTTCTAGCTGCTCCAGAGCACACGCAGAGGAAGTGGACACGGATTCAAGCTGGCCCCTTTTAACGGCCTGCATCAGGGAGGCTAGGGGCGGGGGACAAGGACAGGGCACGCCTAAGAGCAAGTTGCCCTCTCCAGCCCCACACCAGGGGACAGGCAACCCAAGCAGAAAGGTTTCATCTGCAAATTGGGTGAACAAACTGCAGTTTAAAACCTACTCCACAGCCTCTTCTCCGTTACCTCCTGCTCACCCATTCTGGGAGCCTTTCCTGCTTCGGCTGGCATGGATGTTTCCTACCTTACAGCCCCCTTGGTCTTCTCATGAGGCACCTGACAGAGGAATCTCTTGACTGATGCAAACTCAAATAGCCTGGCTTAGCAGAAGAGAGGAAAGTAAGGAAAGGTGGAAAGGGAGAAAAAAAAAGAGAAGAAAATAGCCATGTAAACCTGTGGTCCCAATTAGGAGTGAGCCTGAGCTAAGAGCCCTGAGCCTGCTACCCCAGGGATCACAGAACAAACCCCCTGCGTGCCGAGCGAGACGGTGGCATTTAAACACACACCTATCTCATACTACCTCGCCCCTATTTCCTCTGCTGCTCAACCTTAGAGACTACACTTCTAGAACTAGAGGAACAGGCTAAGATAAACCTAAATATCAAGAGCCAGTATGTCTGCTGCCTACCTGGCACCCTCCTAAAGGATTTTCAAGGTTAATCTTGATTACATTTTTATTTTTCACTTTATACACTCCACTGAATTCCATCTTCCCAATGACAGATGCACCCTCCCTCTCTTAAGCTCATCACGCTTGGGTCTGGCCTGTCCCAGCAACTAGGCTGCAAGCCTCCTGGGGGGAGAAGCACGTGGGGATCCACCTTGTGCCACATTGTGCCAGACTCAGTGGTGAGAGCCCCATGGCTATTCCACAAAGGCCTGGCAAGGACAGCCGGCCCTGCGCCATTCCAGGGGTGTCTGTGTTCCAAGGCCCTCTCCTCAAGTCTCCAGGGAACTGGGAGGGCGCCTCTAACTTCTTGGTATTGCCCAATCCATGTTCCACACGTAGAAAACACTAAATAATCTTGGGATTAAGATTAGACTGAGACTTAACTAAGACTGGTTAGAAGGCTTTCGGGACTCAATAAGCCAATAGCAATTAAGATCAATTAAGGGCTGGAGGTGAAGCTTAGTGAAAGAGCACATGCTTAGCATGTGTGAGTCCTGGGTTCCATCACCCAGTACTCCCCCCACCCCAACACACACACACACACACACACACACACACACACACACACACAATCAGTTAGCATCACAGTGACATAATACAATGTAAGAAGTCTATTGAGCCGGGCGTGGTGGCGCACGCTTGTAATCCCAGCATTTGGGAGACTGAGACTGGAGGATCCGGGTTCGAGGCCAGCCTCAGCTGCTTAGTGAGGCCCTCCGCAACTTAGTGAGATCCTGTTTCAAGATAAAAAGAATAAAAAATAGGGCTGAGGCTGTAGCTCAGAGGTAGAATGCTCCCAGGCTCCATCCCTAGTACCGCAAAAAAAAAAAAAAAAAAAAAAAAAAAAGTCTATTGAATATGCATCCCACTCTTCCTTTCTCCTCTTCCTTTTTTTGGTCCTGGGGATTGAACCCAGGGGCATTCTACCTTTCAGCTACACTCCTAGCCCTATTTGTTGTTGTTGTTTTATTTTTTGTTTTGAAACAGGGTCTCACTAAGTTGTTGAGGGTCTCGCTAAATTGCTGAGGCTGGCCTGGAACCTGTGATTCTCCCATCTCAGCCTCCCTAGTGTGGGATTACAGGCATGCACCACCGCGCCCAGTGTATACCACTCTTCATAAAGACTTCTCCTCCACTCCTGGCTTTTCGTTTTTTCTTTGTTCTTTTAAGTTTCTTCTTTTCAAATATTAGTGTACTATCTTAAGGAAACTAAAAGTTGATCATTCTGTGAAACATTCTAGGAAATACTGACTCATTGAATTCAGTTTGTAATATATAGCTTTTCTGAAATAATTTTCTATGGAAATCCAAGTTTCACCCATGTATGGTCATTAAGAATTTTTAATTAAAAGGGAATTCAGCCTGTAATCTTAGTACTTGGAAGGCTGAGACAGAAGGATCATGGATTCAAGGCCAGCCTCAGAAACTTAGTGAGACCCTGTTTCAAAATAAAATAGGGCTGGAAGTATAGCTCAGAGGTAGAATGCCTCTGAGTTCAATCCCCAGTACCACAAAAAAAGGGAATTCAAGTCAGGTATGTTGGCACACACCAGTCATCCCAGTACTTGAGAAGTTGAGGTAGGAAGAACACAGGTTCAAGGCCAGCCTCGGCAACTGTCTCAAAATAAAAAAATAAAATAGGGCTCGGGTGTAGCTCACAGGTAGAATGCCCCTGGGCTCAGCCCCCAGTACCTAAAACAAAAACAAAACAAAAAAAAGGGAATTCAACATGTTAACTGCAAGATTATATGTAGTTACAAAGAAACGAAATGTTCTCCAATAAGAGAATAGTAAAATAATATTTCCATTTCATATAGTGGAATACAAGATAGCCACTGAGGAAAAATAAGACATATATATATATATATATATATATATATATATATATATATATATCGATATAGAAATTCAAATGTATAGTTTGTCAGCATTTGTTTATAGATTCTATTTTCTTCTATCTGGAAAGATAGATGAAAAATGTCAAATTATAGTTGTCTAAGAGGGACACTGGAGGACTGAAGAAACTGAGAATGTTAGAGGATGGGAAATTCATTTTCTCAGAGTTTTAGGTAACTACATTTATAAGTGTGCGCCACCACACCCGGCTCATGTATAGTAATTTATTATCTAGTTTGAGATTATTAATATTAATATTATTATTATTATTGCGGTACTGGGGATTGAACTCAGGGGCATTCTACCTCCAAGCTATACCCCCAGCCCTATTTTTTATTCTTTATTTTGAAACAGGGTCTCACTAAGTTGCGGAGGGCCCCCTAGGTAGGTGGCTGGCTACGAACCCGGATCCTCCGGTCTCAGCCTCCCAAATGCTGGGATTACAAGTGTGCGCCACCACGCCTGGTTTGAGATTATTTTTGAGACTTACTTTTTTTTTTTTTTTTGGTACTTAGAATTAAACCCAGAGGCATTCTACCTCTGAGCTACATCCTCAGCCCAATTTTATTTATTTGGAAACAGTATCTCTCTAGGTTGCTGAGAATCTTGCTACATTGTTAAGGCTGGCTTTGAACCTGCCATCCTCCTGTCTCAGCCTCCCAAGTACAGGGATTACAAGTATGCACCACTATGCCTGGCTGAGACTATACACTGTATAAGAGATCTTCTGAGCCGGGTGTGGTGGCGCACGCTTGTAATTACAGCATTTGGGAGGCTGAGACTGGAGGATCCGGGTTCTCAGCCAGCCTCAGCTACCTAGTAAGGCCCTCCGCAACTTAGTGAGACCCTGTTTCAAAATAAAAGAATAAAAAACAGAGCTGGGGGTGTAGTTCAGAGGTAGAATGCCCCTGAATTCAATCCCCAGTACCGCAAAAAAAAAGCCCCACCAAAAAACAAATAAAAGATCTTTTGAATTTTGAACTATGTGTACGTATTAGTAATTCAAATAGAAAATACAAAACAGAGGGGAAAGAAGAATCTATCAGACCTTAGTTTTAATTAAAACAAAACTCTTTAAGAATCTGCAAAATTTTAAAGAATCTTATAGGATGCATTTTATGGTATATGAATTGTATCTAGCTTCTAAGACAAGGTTGTGATGAACAGCATGAGAACTGAGTGGAGGCAATGGAATCCTCTTCATCAAGCCCAATGCCAGGATTTTGGCAGGATCCCCCTACGCCTTGCTTTTATAGTTCAGCCTAGTTTTATAGGTTCAACAGCTGATTGGGTAAAGCAAGCCCACAGCCTCCTAGAAGTAGCTCTTTGCTCTCCCTACAAGTTTTGCCACCTCCCTCTCCCAGTCAGCTTCCCTCTGAAGGCCAGGCCAGCCTAGGCAGCAAACCCTCTCCCCTCAGAACTGGGCCTGGGGCATAGGGGGGCAGCATGGGGGAGGTTGACCAGGCCAAGTTGGGACAAGGAAGACCAGAGGCAAGCTGAGCAGATACTGTCTGACACCCAAGAGAAAAAGGTGCTAGACAAGGAGAGAACTAATGAAGTGCAAAGACTGGAGGAGGCTAGTGGGGCAGGAAGAGACAGGTTTAAGTAAATGTCTGGAGTTAAGACCAGGAACCACGGCCCTTGGTGCTTGGCTTATGTGTGTGTCTACCCACAAGTGGACAGAATTTGACAGAATATGTATCACCATCAAATGGAACTTACTATGATCAGAGCACCAGTCCGGGGATACAAAGATACAAGGGCTTCCCGTTTAGTTGAAAAGTGATCATTTTCATCCACCTTCAGACATATTTAAGGAGCTGAACAAAGGGTATGTAAAAGGCATGGCCGGAAGGAGAAGCTGAAAATCCTTAGACCAGGATTCAAGGTTTTCTTTAACAAAAGGCCACAGTGGGGAGGCCCACCGTGTGAGACAGGGAAATCCTTTTTTTTTTTTGGTAGCACTGGGGAATTCTACCTCTGAGCTACATCCCAGGTCCTATTTTATTTATTTATTTATTATTTTGAAATAAGACCTCACTAAATTGCTGAGGATGGTTGCGAACCTGTGATACTCTGGTCTCAGCCTCTCAACTATTGGGGATTACATGCTTGCACCACCATGCCCGGCTTGGGAAATTCTTTTTTTTTTTTTTTTTTTTTTTG
>PVLC010035437.1:0-16306 GCA_004027655.1 Graphiurus murinus | reverse complement strand
TCACTAGGTAGCTGAGGCTGGCCGAGAACCGCCGAGAACCCGGATCCTCCGGTCTCAGCCTCCCGAATGCTGGGATTACAAGCGTGTGCCACCACGCCCGGCTTTATTCTTTATTTTGAAACAGGGTCCCACTAAGTTATGGAGGGTCTCACTAAGTTGCTGAGGCTGTCTGCAAACCTACAATCCTCCTGTCTCAGCCTCCCAAGCACTAGGATTACAAGCATGTGCCACCACGCCAGGCTAACAGGCAAGTTTTAAGGTAACTTTAGGCTTTCCTGCTTTACCATAGCTTCCCCAGTTTGCAGCAAATCCCTTCCTCCACTTCATATAGAGCTGCCCTCTTGAGAATCCCCCCTCCCCCACTCCACCCCATCATCCAGCCCAGCAGGCAATTCTGTTAGTACTGCCATCAAATACATCTCAAGTTCCAACTATTTCTCATACTGCTGCTGGCTACATAGCTCTCCCTGCCAGGATAAAGGCACTGAATAGGACTCCCCACTTGAAGCCTTGGCTCAAAGTTCACTCAGCAGAGCCCGGTGTGGTGGTGCACGCTTGTAATCCCAGTACTTGGAAGGCTGAGACAGGAGAAGGTTCATGGCCAGCCTCAGTTACTTAGTGAGGCTCTCCGCAACTTAGTGAGACTCGGTTTCAAAATAAAGAATAAAAAATAGGACTGGGGGTGTAGCTTGGAGGCAGAATGCCCCTGGATTCAATCCCCAGTACCACATAAAAAAAAAAAAAAGTTCACTCGGCAGGAAGCTCTGTCCTCCTGAGCCCAGAGGCCCACCAGACACCCACCTAGTCCATCTGACTTCTACCTGCTCCAGCTCCATGGTCTTCTGGCCACATCTCAATCACAAGACACCTTCCCACCAGGGGCTTTTTATGTCTTAACAAAATCCCAGAAACTATGCCATTTCTTTTTTTTTTTTTTTTGCGGTACTGGGGACTAAACCCAGGGACACTCTACCTCTGAGCTACACCCCCAGTCCTATTTTTTATTCTTTGAAACAGGGTCTCACTAAGTTGCGGAGGGCCTCACTAAGTAGCTGAGGCTCGCTGTGAACCTGCAATTCTTCTGCCTCAGCCTCCCAAATACTGGGATTACCAGTGAGCACCACCACAACCCGGCCAACTATGTCATTTCAAAATCAATTCTTCCTTAAGATCTGGGTGCCATGATGTACACCTGTGGTCCCAGCTACTCTGGAGGCTGATGCAGAAAACTCTTGAACCAAAGGTTCAAGGCCAGCCTGGGCAACATAGCAAGGTCCTGTCTCAAACACATACAAAGCAACTGTTCAATCTGTATCCCAAATTAAAAATGATCCTTAACTATCAGTCCATATTCTACTCTGCTTCTCAGAAGTGTCTGTATGTTGGTCTGTCCTGAAGATAGCTATAATAGTGCCTGCATTTGATGCTCACTCTGCCCTCAAGTGGCTGGCTCTTCCATGTCCCCCAGACATCTTTGCTCAATGTCTCTCTCAGAGGTGCTCTCTGCCCACCATGCTCCCATCCTGCTCCTTCTCTTCCCACACTTGATACAGCACAGCTACCATGTCTACAGACTTTCCCATAAGGATAATATAAATGCCACAAGGGAAGGGCTGTCTGCCTGAGGCCTGGTTTTATTTCAAGCACCTAGAACAGTGTCTGGCACATAACTGGTGCTCAATAAATATGTATCTGAATAAATGAGTAGGGATGATATACCATTAAATAAGACCTCATCTGAGGAGCGCGTGGCAGCAGCCCTACTCAAAGGCACAGAGACTAAGGCAAAGGCCACTCCATACTCTTAGAATGAGAAGCATTTCTTGAAAATAAACTCTGGTAGCTTTTCACTGATATATCATTTGCACTCTCTTGCGATCCACCTGGCACTGGTCGGGTTTAGAGAGCTTTTACTGTTTTTATTTCTAACCCATACATTTAAAACACTATCAAGTAACCCTTAAGTACACAATTACCAACTCATGAGAGACTCTTCCACTCCCCTGACAAATCATTATGGTTTCTCTTTGACCCTGCACCTGGGTACTCCACTTACACACACATGTATACCCCCCCACACACGCACACACACACCCCCTACAGCCCACTCTGCCATGACCTCTTTGCAATCTGAGGGGTGATCGCACAATGAGAAGACAGTCACGGTGACTTACGTGAAATCAAGTCATTGCGTTTTGGGCAACAGAAACCCTTGTTGCCATTTTATCCTCTCCAGCCCAAGGCAACGGAGGTCAATCCCTCTAAGCTTCGGGGCAGAGGGAGGTATGACCAGATAGCAGCCGCTCCCAGGGTAGAGCCAGGGTTCCATAGAGAGGCACCCATGGTCAGTGCAGGACAGCATATTTGGGGCTGTGAGCACCTGCTGGGGAAGCCTGGGCTCTATAAGGTGTCCCTGGTGGACTGCTGTCCCTTGCACGGGCCCAGCTGTACAGAAGCTGCAGCATACCTCAGTTCTCTTATCCACCATCTGTACTCACCAACACTTCTGCTGTCTCTAAAATTTTCAACTACATCTGCACCCAAATATTTACTACATTGGTTCCTATCCAATCCCAGGAACAGGCCAGCAAGCCCAATGAAGTCCAAGATGAAACCCAACAATACTGTTCACCTCTCCCACCTCTCTCCTAGGTCTGCAAAGCCTGCCTGTCCTGCAAAAACTGAGCATCCCCTTCCCTATAACGGTCCTAGCAGAACTTCCCTGGCTCCACCATACAGAAAGGCACTGAGGCAGGAGAGTGGGGCATTTCAAAGAAAGCCAGAGGTCAAGCAGCTCCAGCAATATGCAGGCTGTTTGTATGGCTGTGATGGTTTAGCTTGACCTAAAGTTTTGTGTGGTTTGGGGATTTTTTGTTTGTTTTTTGGTTCTGGGGATGGAACCCAGAGCCTTGTTCATACTAAGCATGTGTCCTACCACTAAATCACACCCCCAGCCCAGATACAGTTTTCTAATCTGGAGGTTGGCACAATATTACCTGCACCTATTCGGGCAGTAAGGTTTTTCTGGGACACAGATATGACCTATACATATCAGTCTATAGCTGCTTTTGTCACCTCTACTTGGCTCCGTCATTGTAGACAGTTAAGGCCCAAAAGCGAATAATACTATCTGCCTTGACATTCTTTGCTGGATGTCAAAGGGCTATTCAGCTAAGGGACAGAGCCCCAGCCCAACAGCACATCACTGCCAAGAAGTCAGGGCAAAGTCTCATCTTGGTGCTTGGGCTCCAGGTTAGTCTCAGAGGACACAAGCAGTACCTGCTCTCCCCAAGGCACAGAGCCTCATTAACCCTGTGTCCCCACAGAGCAAGGGAAAAGTTTGCCTCAGCAGATGAGAGATGCAAAGAACCAGTCCCAGAAGGGCCAAGAAGCTGACAGAGAGACTGGTCACACAAGCCCATCCTTGGCAACCAGAGATGGCACTGGGGGCAGAGGGTGAGGGGACGACAAAGAGTCCCAGTCTCTGCTCTCAAACCCAGACCCCCACTGGGGTGATAGCCGGTATGTGCCTCAAAAGCCCTTGGTTGGCCTGTCTTCCCTCTGCTACAGTAACCCCAGCCTCAATGAGAGATAGTCTCCCCTAACTGTGAAAGCACACTCATTCCTAATGCCCATAAAACTCCCCAATGCTTGGAGCCTATGGTGGCCTTCAAGGACCTGCCTGTTTCAGCTCCAGATCCACATGTCTACATGGGTACACTGCATGCATACACACCACATTCATGGCCAGTCACCTGGCCTCCTTTCCATGCCTCAGACCCATGTCTGTCTGCCTCCATCACAGGCCTTTGTGCATGTTTGTCAGCAATGCTGAGACCCCTCCTGCCCAATCTTCAGGTTCAAGCACCTGTTACTCAGACAGGCTCTCCCCAGCCAACCCCTCTCCTCTTCCTTTTTCCAGCCCCATGGACTACATACACCCCATCACTTCAAACGTGGAAACTTAATTTGGTGAAACTTGCTATCTGACATCAAGTACCACTTCCTCAAAGGCTACAAGCCTCATGGAGAAAGGGCAAAACAATGTCTTCTATGTAGTGCCAATATCCAACCACAGAGCCAGACATGGTGGTGCACACCTGTAATCTCAATACTTGGAAGGCTGAAACAGGAGGCAACTTAGCAAGGCTCTCAAACCTAGAGATGCTGTTTCCATATAAGAAATTTAAAAAATTGGGCTAGGGGTATAGCTTGAAGGTAAAATGCCTCTGGGTTCAATCCCTAGTATCACCGGAAAAAAAAAAAAAAACACCCAGTTATGGTTTCTACCCACAGACTTGAGACAAAAACCTAAAAATATAAATATAAATGTTGTCCTTAATTAGAACAGCAAGTCAACATCAGGAAGCAGCAAGTGGAGATAGGCAAGGCCACAGCAGGGGCCTCTTGAGGCACAGCTACACTCGAGCCTCCCTCCAGGCTCTGAGGCCCCTGAGGCCCTGGGTCTGGAAGGGCCTCCTTCCTCTAGGGTGGCCTCTGAGAATTGAGAGCTACCCCAGAACTGGTAGGGTCCACGCCCTGCACTCCCCCCTCCTCCTTCCTTACTACTAATGCTAGTGTCCTACCCTAAAACCCCACATCCCTGAAGGCACCGCACCAGCCCTGCCCTCTCCCCTCCAAAAGCTACCACACCCTCCCTCTTTGGCTTTCCAGGCATCCCTTCAAGTCACCAAAATGACCCAAAGGTTAAACTTCCTCTGCCCAGTCCTGACTCTCCTGACAGTTCCCTGGTAGGAACTAGCTTGCCTGCATGAATCACCTTGGGCAGCCCCTCAGGACTCATGACCGACCATCCTGAGGACAAGTGTCAGGGCCTGTCACCAGGCAGGATCTCCAAAAGAAGCCACTAGTTCTTTTACTACTATGATTAATGTCATTCCTCAAAATACCTCAGCTTCCATCTGGAAGTGCCTTTTAGAGTTTTCACCCTCACTCACTAGCAGCTCCCTGAACAGTCCATGCCACAGCTCAAAACTGCATAGAAACTCCACACTAAAACGTCCAGGAAGCCGGGTGTGGTGGTGCATGCTTATAATTCCAGCATCTGGGAGGCTGAGACCGGAGGATCCGGGTTCTCAGCCAGCCTCAGCTACCTAGTGAGGACTCCGCAACTTAGTGAGACCCTGTTTCAAAATAAAGAATAAAAAAGTAGGGCTGGGGGTGTAGCTCAGAGGTAGAATGCCCCTGGGTTCAATCCCCAGTACTGCAAACAACAAAAAAAAGTCCAGGGAACCAAGCCAGGCTTTGGTTGTGCATGCCTGTAAACCCAGTACTTGGGAGGCTGAGAAAGAAGAATCGCGGGTTCGAGGTAAGCCTCAGCAACTTAACTAAATCCTGTTTTAAAATAAAAAATAAAATAAGGCTGGAGGTATAGCTTGAAAGTAGCATGCCCCTGGGTTTAACTGCCAGTACCAAAAGAACCCCAAATGTCCAGGGAACAAATGTTTCCCAGGCTTTAGAATTGCTTCAAGTGTTTGTATTTATTCTCTGCTACTAATGAGAATATAAGAATGGGTTCCTCCAGTGATACTATGAAATACACATTTAGTCTTACACCTGCTCATGGGCATACAACTCCTAAAACCCTTAAGATCCCCCAATTGTAGTGTTCCACTGTATGCTAATGAGGTGGCTGGAGGGCCCTCCGTAGCTTCCACAGGGGGGCTGGTCAACAGAACCGCTTGGGCAAGATTAGAGGGTTGGGACTAACCAGGCACGGTAGCCTTCATAAAATTTAAAAGGACAGAATTCCCACCGGGCATGGTGGCGCACACTTGTAATCCCAGCATTTGGGAGGCTGAAACTGGAGGATCTGGGTTCGCAGCCAGCCTCAGCTACCTAGTGAAGCACTCCACAACTTAGTGAGACCCTGTTTCAAAATAAAGAATAAAAAATAGGGCTGAGGGTGTAGCTCAGAGGTAGAATGCCCCTGAGTTCAATCCCCAGTACCCCCCCCCCCAAAAGACAGAATTCCGAGAGGTTGGGAAAGAACATATGGAGGTTCCTGGAGAGGGTGGCAGCCAGGAAAACCTGGGAGTCCAGGAAAGCTCTCAGTTCCTTCCAACATGCCCTTAACTATGTATCTCTTCATCTGCATCCTGCATAATATCCATTATAATAAACCAGTAAATGCAAGTAAGCTGACTCCCCCTCAGTTCTATTAGCAGTTGGAACAAATTTACTAAGCTGGAGGAGGGGGTCCTGGAAACTTCAATTCACAGTCAGCTGGTCAGAAGCACCAGAGGCTTGTGAAGGGTATTGGGGGGCATCCTTGGGGACAGAGCTTCTCCTTGTGGGATCTGATGCTGCCTCCAGGTAGCTAGTGTCAAAATGGAACTAAATTAGAGGAAACCCAACTGGTATCTGCTGCTATAGGGTTACTTGTTTGGTGTGTGGGGAAAAACCCCTCACAGTTTTTCCTCTATCTCCCTGATTTCCTTCAACATAAACACACCAATATGTGCCATATTAAGAGAATTCACTGAGAACGCTACAGGAAAAAGTGAAATACCTGCAATCCCCAAGCAGCGTACCAGAAGAGAGACCTCACACATTACTGGATGCTGCTCTCCCAAGATTTTAGGGGTTCTAGGGTCATCATCAAGCTGGAGGAAACGTATCCAGGCCCTGCTCCCCTAAGAACTGAAGACATTCTACGGAATCTTTGTACTCTCAAGATGATGTGACAATGAACCTTCTAGAACCACATTTTTTTGTTTTATTTTGGTATTAGGGATCGAACCCAAGGGCTTTCTACCTCTAAACTACACACGGGCCCATTTATTATTTATTATGTGGTAAAAGGGATTGAAGAATCCAGGGTGTTCTAACCTCTGAGCTACACCCCCACCAGCCTTTTTTTTTTTTTTGGTGGTAGTACTGAGGATTGAACCCAGAGACATTTTACTTCCAAGCTACACCCCCAGCCTGATTTTATTTATTTGGAAACAAGGTCTGGCTAGGTTGTTGAGATCCTCAGTAAGTTGCTGAGGCTGGCTTCAAACCTGTGTTCCTCCTGTCTCAGCCTCCCAAGTACTAGGATTACAAGCATAGGCCATTTTGAAATAGAGTTTTGCTGAGTTGCAGAGGGCCTCATTACATTGCTGTGGCTGGCCTTGAACCTGCGCTCCTCCTGCCTCAGCCTCTCAAGTACTGGGATTATAGGCATGTGCCACAATGCTGGGCTTAATTTTTTTTTTTTTTTTTTTTTTTTTTTTTTGGTTCGGGGGGATACTGGGCATTGAACCCAGGGGTGTTCTACCCGAGTCACACCCCCAGCCCTATTTTTTTTATTTTGAAACAGGGTCTCGCTAAGTTGCTGAAACTGGCCTCCAACCTGCAATCTTTCTGTCTCAGCCTCCCAAATATTGGTATTACAAGCATACACCACCACACCTGGCTTATAGTTTACCTTTTGAAACAGGACCTAAATTGCTGAGGCTGGCCACGAACCTTCCAATCCTTCCATCTCAGCCTCCCAAGTACTGGGATTACAAGCATGTGCTGACACCATGCCTGGTCACATCCCCGGGTACCTGGTACAAGATAAACTAGCAATGAGTGCCTTTGTCCTGGTCTCCCTAAACTAAATACTTGGAGGATAGAGTACATGCTCTTATAAGGATGTAAGTTAGCCAGATACCGTGGCACCTAACTGTAAACCCAGTATTTGAGAGGCTGAGACAGGAGGATGGCAGGTTTGAGATCAACCTCAGCAATTTAGTAAGACCCTCAGCAACTTTAGCAAGACCCTGTTTCAAAGCAAAAAAAGGTTGGGGTGCAGCTCAGAGGTAGAATGTCCCTGGGTTCACAATTCTCAGTAAAAAAAAGATACAGGTTATTTCTATTTCATGACAGGGTTTTTTTTTTTTTTTGTAGTAGGGATTGAATCCAGGGGCATTCTACCTCTGAGTTGCCCCCAGTTCTTCTAGTTTGTATTCTTTTTTTTTTTTTTTTTGTGGTATTGGGGAGTGAACTCAGGGGCATTCTACCTCCAAGCTATACTCCCAGCCCTATTTTTTATTCTTTATTTTGAAACAGGGTCTCACTAAGTTGCAGAGTGCCTCACTAGGTAGCTGAGGCTGGCCTCTAACTGGTATTCTCCAGTCTTAGCCTCCCAAATGCTGGGATTACAAGCGTGCCACCACGCCCGGCTGCCCTCTGCCTCCAGCTGCCCCACCAGAACCTGCATCCAGCCTGAGAGCCAGCTGCTGCCAGGACAGGAGCTGCTCTGCCACCCTCAGGTCTAGCCTCCTCATGTGTGTCCTTCAGCTTTCATGCGCCAAGAAGAGGGAAGGCCTGATTCTTAAGAAAGCTATTGCTGTTGGGCACATAGATCCCGACTGCGAAAACAAAAACGCTGGGTACATCAAGAGCATCATCTTTAATGCTGATAAATATTGTTACTAAGGGAAGACAAGAAAAGTGTAACAATGGCTAACAATTATTGAATTCTTTATTTGGTACTAGGCATGGTGCCAGTACTTTACATGCCTGGTTTCATTTAATTTTCACAACCACAGAACCAAGTACTACTGTTACCACCCACACCTTATAGGAGGCACTGCTGTTCACAGGAGGACTCAACATGAAGTGCTGCCACCATTATCCACACATCACACATGCACCCATCGTTATCTGTACTGCACTGGAAGGACCACCACTAGTACCCTTACTTGTCACATGAGAACACTGAAGCTAAGAGTAGATCAGGGTCACAGGGCTAGGAAGTCGCTTGGGGGAGCCAGGCACAGAAGCTGAGACAGAAGGATCACAGGTTCAAGGTCAGCCTCAGCAACTTAGCAAGAACCTGTTTCAAATAAAAAGCCAGCCAGGTGTGGTGGTGTATGCTTGTAATCCCAGTACCTGGGACAGGAGGCTGAGACAGGAGGATCATAGGTTAGTGGCCAGCCTCAGCTACTTAGTGAAGCCCTCCACAATTTAGTGAGACACTGTTTCAAAATAAAGAATTAAAAATAGGACTGGGAAGCTGGGCATGGTGGCGCACGCTTGTAATCCCAGCATTCGGGAGGCTGAGACCAGAGGATCCAGGTTCACAGCCAGCCTCAGCTGCTGTGTGAGGCCCTCCGCAACTTAGTGAGACCCTGTTTCAAAATAAAGAATAAAAAAATAGGGCTAGGACTGTAGCTTGGAGGTAGAATGCCCCCAGGTTCCATCCCCAATACTACAAAAAATAAAAATAAAAAAAATAAAGCTGGGGCTGGCATGGTGGCACACACTTGTAATCCCAGTATTTGGGAGACTGAGACAGGAGGATCCGGATTTGTGGCCAGCCTCAGCTACTTAGTGAGGCTCTCTGCAACTTAGTGAGACCCTGTTTCAAAAATAAAGAATAAAAAAATAGGAATGGGGGTGTAGTTCGGAGGGAGAATGCCCCTGGGATCAATCCCCAGTACTGCAAAAAATAAAAAAATAAGGCTGGGGCCAAGTGTGGTGGCACACGCTTGTAATCCCAGTATTTGGGAGGCTGAGACAGGAGGATCGCAGGATGGCAGCCAGCCTCAGCTACTTAATGAGACCCTGTTTCAAAATAAAGAATATAAAATAAGCCGGGCGTGGTGGCGCATGCTTGTAATCCCAGCATTCGGGAGGCTGAGACCGGAGGATCCGGGTTTGCGGCCAGCCTCAGCTATCTAATGAGGCACTCCGCAACTTAGTGAGACTCGGTTTCAAAATAAAGAATAAAAAATAGGGCTGGGGGTATAGCTCGGAGGTAGAATGCCCCCTGAGTTCAATCCCCAGTACCGCAAAATAAATAAATATATATATATATAGATAGATAGATAGATAGATAGATAGATAGATATAGATATATAAAATAGGGCTAGGGGTGTAGCTCAGAGGTAGAATGCCCCTGAGCTTCTACCCCGTACCGCAAAATGAATGAATGAATGAGGCTGGGGGTACAGCTTTGAGGTAGAGCACTAGGGTTCTACCTGGGTTCAATCCTGAACACCTTTACAAAAAAATAATAAAATAAAATAGGGCTATGGGGAGCTCACAGGTAGAATGTCCCTGGATTCAATCCCCAGTACCAAAAAAAAAAAAAGTAAAATAGGGCTGGGGGTGTAACTCAGAGGTAGAATGCCTCTGGGTCCAATCCCAAGTACAAAAAAAAAAAAAGAAAGAAAAATGGGCATCCAGACCCAGACAGGCCATCTCCAGACCCAGGTTCAAATCTGAACCACTGTATCATCAGGGAAAATCTAAGACCATCCTAGGGCTAGATCCTTCCTAAGACTCAAGGAATACTTCAAGCACAGATTTGAGGATCAGCACTAACTCAAGATTCCTTTTCTAAGTACAATGAGGATTTTTCCCTTTACTGAACTGCAGACAACTCCCAGAGAAGGGAGCACCTTGGTGCATGCCAGCACGTTGGGTGGACTCAGCAGTGCAGATTCGATGATTGGTGCATGTCCTCACCTTTTGCAAAAGGCACCAAAACCTTCAGTGTGTCCTCATGTGTACAACCAACTACTTGGCCTCTGCTGGCAAAATACTTAGTACTGGGTCCCTGTCTGCCAGCCTATACCAAGAGAAAGGGCTTAAAGGACTTGATAAACACATCCCAGCTTGGGTCTTTTTCATCTTTATTTCCACTAAGACATACACAGACCAATTACATTCTCAGGACATTGCAAGAACCAGGGTCCTTCTTCCTCACTTCTAGCACTGAGCACCTGTCCCCATGAAGCAATGTGCAGAGCAGATACAGGCTATGGTAGAGGACAGGTCCCCCAACCCCTGACACAACAAGGGGAGTTTGAGGACAGCAGAGGATACAGTCCCCGGCCCAGTTAGGACGGCTTCTCACAGTAGGTCAGGGCTAAAGCACCCTGACCGCTCCACCTCACTCATCCAATCCCTCCCTTCTTACCCCAACCCTCCAATTAGGACTCTGAGAGGAACTTGGTGGTCATCAGCCAGATGCTAAGTCATTTTATCCAACTACCAAACCCCCAAAGTTCCTTTCTTTCCTGTGACCACAACGTCTCCCCACTTACCTAACAGTGGCAATGGGACCTGTCTTCTCCCCCTCAAACTCTGCCAGAAGAGCCAGGATGTAAAAACATTTGAGCAATGCATGAAACAGCAAAACTTCCTAAAACCAGCAAGCAGCTGTTAAAATAATTCATGTGGGTATTTCAGAGAAGTATCTTAATCACCCTGGGTCTTTCTAGAAAAGTGTCCAAAATTTCAAGCTAGAAAATCCTCGGAATTTAGAAAATGGAGGTCTGTACCAGCTTCCAGGTTCAGGGATCACATCAAGCCTCTTCCTGGAACTCAAAAATGCTAGAAAGCTCTTTCTCAGGCTAAGTTAAGGTCTGTGCTCCTCTTTCATTCATCTGTTGCTACCTCACTAATGGGAGCAGAGCAGAACAAACCTCCTGCATACAGGAGATATCCCTAAGGATTTTATTCTTTTCACTATTATTTATCACACTTTCACCTAACTTAAAGCACTACAGTTTAGAGAGCAGGGCACACAAGGACAGGTTAAATTCTACTTGCCTCTTGAAGCTGTCTCAGATGAGGGAGTAACAGAAACGCCCTTGCATCCATGAGATCTTAACGGTCACACGGAATGCCCATATCTCAAACCAGGACATATTCTCAGCCCACAGAAGCAGAGACCAGTCACCCAGGGCCATGGGATACCTCGCTAACACCCAATCCCTCCAGAACACCTTCTCCAGGACCCAGTCTCTCCAATCTCTGCCCAACCACCCTTTCTACTCAGCACTTCTAAAACTAAAGACCTCCAGGCATGGTGGCGCACAACTGTAATCCCAGTACTTGGGAGGCTGAGACAACAGCATTGCATGTTTGAAGCCAGCCTCAGTAACTTAGTGAGGCTCTCAGCAACTTAGAGAGACCCTGTTTTCAAATAAAACAGGGCTGGAGGTATAGCTCAGAAGTACAATGTCCTTGGGCTCAATCCCCAATACCACAAAGATAAAAATATAAATAAAGATCCACAATCTTAGGGCCTGTGTCACTTTCCAGTCTTTGCTTAGCTGCCATCTCTCAGATGCACTCCATCCCTTCCTCTCTCAGGATGCCCTGGACACTTACATCTCCCCCCAAGGACAATAAAACTTCTGAGGACAGGCACAGACCACCTCAGCCACAATATGACTCCATGGGCTCAACAAGCTGAGCAAGGAAGAGATCTCAACAGTTGTTCAACAAGCAGATGAATTTTATCCTCAGCCCTGGTATCCAGCCCTGGTACCCACCAGATCTTCTGTGGTGTCTCTGGCACCTGTCTCTGCTTTTTATTCCCTGTGAAGCAGATCCAAGGCTGTGCTAGTTCATGCCTGCCTTCTGTCAATGGCCGTCTTCCTCCCCAACCTGCTCCACTACCCAACTAGAGTCAACATTCTCCTGCTCACAAACCTTTGCTGACTCTCCATGCTTTTAGGATACTGTGCAGTCTCCTACTTAAGGTCACCAACAATAACCGGAACAACTTGTATGTTCTCGCTCTATTGCCCAGGATGACCTTCCACAAATTCTGAGATCAAGGAGGATGAAGTGCCACCACTATCCCTCCCTGGAGCTCTTCGGGACTTCTCTACAGGAACTGAGACCAGCCATATGTCTTGTCAGTAGTGGGGTGTGGGCACAAAGCAGATGCCTCATCTTTCTCATGTCATGGCATGTAATAAAAAAATACATTTGATCAGAACTTGGGAGGTTGAGACCAGAGGATTGGGGTTCGCAGACAGCCTCAGCTACTTAGTGAAGCTCTCCACAACTTAGTTGAGACCCTGTTTCAAAATAAAGAATAAAAAATAGGACTGGGTATAGCTCGGAGGTAGAATGCCCCTGAGTTCAATTCTCAGTACCACAAATAAATTCATACATACATACATAAACAAACAAACCATTTGAGCTGGACTCAGTGGTACACACCTGCAATCTCAGTGACTCAGAAGACTGAGGCAGGGGGACTCCAAGTTGAAGGCCAGCCTGGGCAACTCAGCAAGACCCTGTCCAAAAACAGTATTTTAAAAGGGCCGGGAGCCAGGAGTGTGGCTCAGGGGTGTGTTCAAGAACCTGAGTTCCATCCCCAGCACTGCAAAATGAAATAACTTAATAAGGTTCTGACTGCTCACTCAAAGCCAAGTTCCTCCCCCCAAGCAGCCACTGTCCACTTTTGCTGTCTTTTGTGGCATGGTCACCTGATCTTTTCTCTGGAAAGAGGCATCCCCTCCATACTCCACAAGGGTGTGAACAAACCAGTGTCCAAGTTGCTAACAGCAGAAAAGGCCACCCATCCAATCCTGAGCCTGGCTTCCAGGGCCTCCTAGAACCCACCATGGCCACCACCCCCCCCTTACCTTCTCTGAACAAAACCTGCTCAATCCCTTCAACCAGTTCTCCTGTGAAGCTGTGTGAAGACCACCCTAGCAGCCCCAAACTCTTCCAGACATAAAGGATAAGAAATAAATAAGTCCCCTTAATGTTTCCATAACCAGCAGAATGTGAAGGCCTCATTCCTGCCCCAGGCTGGCACAGCTGACCGTGGTAGCCCAGTCTGGGAGCCAACACGTGGTTCCCTCCCCGCTACTTTCAAGGGTTACTCTTTTGAATTTTTTTTTTTGGAGGAGGGGGTACTGGGAATTGAACCCAGGGGCATTCTACCTCTGACCTACACCCCCACTCCTACCGTTTATTCTTTATTTTGAAACAGGGTCTCACTAAGTTGCAGAGGCCTCACTAAGTAGCTGAGGCTGTCCATGAACACAGATCCTCCTGTCTCAGACTCCCAAGTACTGGGATTACAAGCATGCACCACCATGCCCGGCTTCTTTTGGATCTTGAACTGGTCACCCATCTATCTCCTAAAAGATGTCTACAAGTTAAGTGTAATTCTTTTTTTTTTTTTTTGCGGTACTGGGGATTGAACTCAGGGGCATTCTACCTCTGAGCTACACCCCCAGCCCTATTTTTTATTCTTGATTTTGAAACCAAGTCTCACTAAGTTGCGGAGTGCCTCACTAGGTAGCTGAGGCTGGCCGCGAACCCAGATCCTCCGGTCTCAGCCTCCCGAATGCTGGGATTACAAGCGTGCACCATCACAACCAGATCAATACTGCTATAGTTTTTTTTGTTCACTTCTTTTGTGGTGCTAAGGATGAAACCCAGAGCCTTACAAATACTAACCAAGCACTCGGCCTCTCAGTCACACCTACAGCTATGTTCTGTACAGGCAGCCCTCAGAATCCAGAAGCAACCCTGAATCAATATTTCCTTCCTGGCCGGGCGAGGTGGTGCACGCTTGTAATCCCAGCATTTGGGAAGCTGAGACTGGAGGATCCCAGGTTCGCAGCCAGCTTCAGCTACTTAGTGAGGCACTCCTCAACTTAGTGAGACCCTGTTTCAAAATAAAGAATAAAAAATAGGGCTGGCCGGGCATGGTGGTGCACGCTTGTAATCCCAGCATTTGGGAGGTTGAGACCGGAGGATCCGGGTTTGAGGCCAGCCTCAGCTCCCTAGTGAGGCCCTCTGCAACTTAGTAAGACTCTGTTTCAAAATAAAGAATAAAAAAAAAAAAAAAAATAGGGCTGGAGGTATAGCTCAGAGGTACAATGCCCGAGTTCAATGCCCAGTACCAAAAAAAATAAAAAATAAAAAAAATAAAAAATTCCTTCCTGGGTTCTTTCCCATTCTCACACTATAGATACCCACAATCTCAGGGTTCAAAAAAGGACAAGGCCAGCTGGGCATGGTGGTACAGGCTTGTAACAGCATTTATTTGGGCAACTAAGACTGGAGGATCCAGGTTCACGGCCAGCCTCAGCTACCTAGTGAGGCACTCCGTAACTTAGTGAGACCTTGTTTCAAAATAAAGAATAAAAAATAGGGCTGGGGCTGGGGCTGTAGCTCAGAGGTAAAATGCCCCTGAGTTCAATCCCCAGTACCGCAAAAAAATAAATAAATAAAAATAAAAAAAGAACAGGGCCCTAAGGAAGGAAACTGGCCTTTGGACCTACATAAATAAAGTCAGGAAGCCAAGACAAAACAAAATTAACGAAGTCATGAAGAAATCAGAAAGAATAACACCCATCAGAAAGACTGGGGCAGCTCTAAGAAAAACAAAAAGGTATGGTTTGTTTTGTTTTTTGTTTTTTAGTACTGGGGATTGAACCCAGAGGCATTCAACTTCTGAGTTATACCCCTATATCCCTAGTCCTATTTTTTATTCTTTATTTTGAAACAGGGTCTCCCTAAGTTATGGAGGGCCTCACTAAGCAGCTGAGGCTGACCACGAACCTGGATCCCCTAGTCTCAGCCTCCCAAGTACTAGGAATTACAAGCGTGTGCCACCATGCCCGGCAAGAGGTATATTCTTGTTCCTCCTCCAAGTCCACATTGGGGAGGCCACTCCTCTACTTGGGACTCAGTTTCTACTCTGTTCCATGAAGGACCACCTGGTTCATATGCATGTCCATATACCAGGTATTAGGTTCAGCAGAACAGGCACACAGAAGAACCAAGTCCCAGGTGAATCCTAGATTTGTCTGCTGCCCAACTACCAAAAGTAGTTTCTAATGCTATGGCCTGACAAATACAAATTGATGATAGGCTGCAAATACCTGCAATCCACACAACATGTTAATATCAAGACAACGTCAAAAGCAGACCAGGCTGGTCATGGTGGCACATGCCTGCAATCCCAGTACTTGGGAGGCTGAGACAGGAGGATCACAGTTTCGAGGACAGCCTCAGCAAGTACTGAGTCTCTCAGCAACCTATTGAGACCTGTTTTCAAATAAATAAGATCAGGTTGGGGGTGTAGCTTGAAGGTAGAATGACTCTGAGTTCGATCACCAGTACAGGGCAAGGGGAATAGATCCAAACAGTTCTTATAACTAGCTCCTCTTAAGATTCCAGCATCAGACAATGTCTTGTACATCTGGAAACAGGACAAAGACTTAATAAAACTTCACTACAGGTTTGGGGAAGGGAGGCAGGAGACAGATGTTTCACATACAAACTGCTGGGAGGATTCATCCATCAAACAAACATGTTAAGGAAAGTGCCAAACATGCTAGCAAACTCTCAGCAGGTTCCAGTGAATGTAAGAGAATTCAAGGAGGAAGGTGACTCAGGAACTCTCTGGGGGAAAAACCACCACGTTTTGTTGTCATTAACTCCCACCCCCTTTTTTGTAGTGCTGGGGATGGAACCCAGGTGCATTCTACCTTTGAGCTATACCCCAGCCCTTTTTTTTTTTTTTTTTTTTTTTTTT
>PVLC010035436.1:0-16331 GCA_004027655.1 Graphiurus murinus | reverse complement strand
ACGGTACTAGGGATTGAATTCAGGGGCATTCTACCTCCGAGCTATACCCCCAGCCCTATTTTTTATTCTTTATTTTGAAACGGGGTCTCACTAAGTTGTAGAGTGTCTCACTAGGTAGCTGAGGCTGGCCTCGAACCCAGATCCTCCGGTCTCAGCCTCCTGAATGCTAGGATTACAAACGTGCACCACCACGCCCGAATAGCACTTGCAATTTCTTCAATAACAAGGACAGATGCCAGCAATACTCTGGAAAACAACTTTCTTTAGAAGATACTCTGTGGAGTCCCTACTAGCTGCTCTATCTTAAAGTTACCTTTGGCTTCCACATTTGCTCATTCTATGAGGCTCTCAGTTATCACCTGGCATTTCCAGTCTGCCCAGTTTCTGCTTTCCCACTTGAGAGTTAAGTAGAAAAGGAAGCTATCATTTTTCATAGATTCTAAGAAATTTTTCCCATTTTAGTATCTGAAATTGGGATGCATCTTACAATTAATTGGTGGTCTGTCAGAGTTTAATTGGTAGCATTTTTTTGTTCAAATGCACATTAAATGGCATTTTATTGCCATTTACTTGCACTGATCCCATCAATTGCATGATATCTAAAAAAGATGTAGCAGATCTATTTGTTTTGATATGGGATGTTCTTAACCATTAAATGAAAAAAATCAAGGTGCAGAAGAGCATGTATTACCTATCCCAATTTGTGTTGTAAACTTCAGGTAGACAGAAGTAACTGCCTATGTATAAAAAGATGCTCTGGGAGAACACACAAGCAACTAAAGGAGCAATGGAGCCGGGCGTGGTGGCACATGCTTGTAATCCCAGCATTTGGGAGGCTGAGACTGGAGGATCCGAGTTCATGGCCAGCCTCAGCTACCTCGTGAGGCACTCCGCAACTTAGTGAGACCCTGTCTCAAAATAAAGAATAAAAAATAGGGCTGGGGGTGTAGCTTGGAGGTAGAATGCTCCTGAGTTCAATCCCCAGTACCGCAAAAAAAATAAAAGAGCAATGGTTGTTTTGAGGAAGAAAACTGCAGAACTAGAAGTTTAGGGTGAAACTTCTCTCATTCTTTGTATCCTTTCCCACTGTTTTCATCTGTTACCATGCACATTTATTAATTTCACAATGACAAAGTATAACCTAAAAAGTAAAAAAGGGACTTCTTTCCTCCTTGGGTGCCAGCCTACCGGCTTGGAATTGCTGTTATTTGGGCTGTGAATTAACACCTAGATACTTGGAATAGGGAGCAGCAGTGTGGAGATTAGTGATGGTTTGCTATCACAGAAAGTGAAAAGATGTAATAAAAAGCATATTACATGAACTACAAAGTACATTTAATTCCTATCTCCATCAATTTTCCTAGTTATATGCACTTAGGTTGCTATTGAACCTCTCTGAGCTTCAGTTACTCCACCTGAAAATGAGGATACCACTAAAAGGGCTCTTATGATGATTAATAATAACAACACTGTCCATGGTATATAAAACACTAGCATAGTACTTGAACCCTAGGTGGCACTCTAGCATTAGTTTTGCTCTTCTTTCCTCAAAAATTTGTCTAAAGACTGGGAGCCAGGAATTACAAAAAAGCAGCAAGTGACTGAGAGTCAGGGCAGGGGTTGGGGGCAGGGGTGCACACTGGTAATCCCAGTATTTGGGAGGCTGAGACAGGAAAATTGCAGGTGCAAGGCCAGCACACAGTAAATTAGTGAAACCTTGTTTCAAAATGAATAAAGTCAGGTGTTAGTGGCACATGCCTGTAATCCCAATACTTAGAAGGCTAAGACAGAAGAATTGCAGGTTTGATGCCAGCCTCAGCAACTTAGTGAGATCCTGTTTCAAAATTAAAAGGGCTCCTAGTACTTGGGAGGCTAAGATGGGTTCTCAGCCAGCCTCAGCTACTTAGTGAGGCCCTATACCACTTTGTGAGACCCTGTTTCAAAAAATGAATAAAAAATAGAGTTGGGGGTATAGCTCAGAGGTAGAATGCCCCTGGGTTCCATTCCCAATACTCCAAAAAATAAATAAATAAATAAAAATAAAAGGGCCAGGGATATAGCTCAGAGGTAGAATGCCTCTGGTTCAATCCCCAGTACCAAAAATAAATAAAAGGGGAAATAGCTCAGTGGTAGAACATCCTTGGGCTCAATCCCCAGTACTACCACACACACAAAAAAAAAGAGAAACATTGCCTTACCAGCACTCCCAAGAAAGGAAAGATTTGTCTGGGAATACAAAACTTTGGAAAGAGAGAAAATTAAAACAAAAACAAACAAACTAAGCCTGATGGACACTGAATAAGAAAAAAAAAAAAAAAACTTTAGAGGTCAGGACAGAAAGCTCAAGGCTCCGGGACACAGCAGTGCCTAAACTTTGGAGCTGACAAAAGATATGGATGGACTAGCAGAGGCATTGGGGAAGTTTTCTGGATCTGTCTCTCTCCCCATCCTCTCCTTCCTATCCCCTCCTTGATCAGAAACAATAGTTTAGCTGGATCTTTCCTCTCAGATTCACCTGAATCTCAATATAGTCAAATCAGCATTCTGCTGAACTAAGAGGAAATCCTGGCAAGGGCCTCAAATGTGCTGTGAAAGCAATAAATATAAGAGAAGATACTCTTCTTGGGAGCTGCTTGAGGACCTCTATGACAGGCTTAAAAGCCTTACAAATCAGGACAGAACAGGAAATGAAATAAAAAAAGCACAAGGACAAGTCTAACTTTGAAAAATGCTACCTTATGCACCTCCTTTTTCCCACAAATACCAAGAGAGCTTATAAAAACTTCTGAGCAATATAAAGTTTAGGGAGTTATTTCTGTGCAACAGTTAAGACCAAGAAAAATTCTAAAACCAACCAAACAAAAAAAGAATTAAACTTAGCTCTCTACCACATATGTGGTAGAGGATGGATTGAAATAGAGCAATCAAACACTAAGGACTCCAAATCTACTATCAGCTATGGGGAAGATTTTTCACCATGTCATGAACTCCACCTTAATAAATTGCCATTATCCCTCACTATCCAAACCCAGAGCTAAATAGAAATGAATAAATTTGAGATACCTCTATCTGAAACTCAGGAACTTTGCTGCCAGAACCTACTATATCCAAAATCTTGCCACCCAAATTCAGAAGCCAAATGGATTCAGATAGCAAAGAATCCTTATGTGACATGCCTGGTATCAGTGAGCAATCTTTATAACCTACAGAGCAAAGCTCTGGTCTCACAAAGTTTCAAAATTCTTTAGGTCAGAACTTGTGAAGTTCTTTAAAAATACAAAAAGAAGCCGGGCGTGGTGGCGCACGCTTGTAATCTCAGCATTTGGGAGGCTGAGACCGGAGGATCCGGGTTCGCGGCCAGCCTCAGTACCTAGTGAGGCACTCCGCAACTTAGTGAGACTCGGTTTCAAAATAAAGAATAAAAAATAGGGCTGGGGGTATAGCTCGGAGGTAGAATGCCCCTGAGTTCAATCCCCAGTACCACACACAAAAAAAAAATACAAAAATACAAAAAGAAAACAACAACATCTATAATCCCATGGAAGAAAGTAGATAAATCTGTCACTTCTCACCCAGTGAGTAGCTGAGCCAACCTTGCTTAGGATCACTAAGCAACTGAGAAAGCTAAACAAGGCAGGCTGGACTAACTGGCACTCTGACAGGAAACAACTAACATACCAGTTTATCCCTGAGAATCACAGTGTATAGTTAACATCACTGATAGATGTTGTAAATCTAGAACCACTACTACTAGACAAGTCTGAGATGACACCAAACAGCTCAATGAACATTTCCTCAGTTTTAAAGTCTCTTGGATGAGCTAAGCGCGGTGGTACATGCCTGCAATGCCAGTACTTCGGAGGCTGGGACAGAAGGATCTAGGTTTGAGACCAGCCTAAGTAACTTAGCAACAACACCCTCTGCAACATCTTAGCAATACCCTATTTCAAAATAAGGGCCAGGGGTGTAACTTGGAGGTAGAAAGCTCCTGGGTTCAATCCCCAGTACCAAAAAAAAAAAAAAAAATTCTTGGATATGTGATGTTTTAGCTTTTTGGGTTTTGTTTTTTGCTGGTACCAGGTATGAACCCAGGGACATTCTACCTCTGAGCTATACCCTAGTCCTATTTTATTTTTTATTTTGAAATAGGGTCTCACTAATTTGCTGAGGGCCTTGATAAATTTGGGAGGCTGGCCTTGAAGCTGCAATCCTCCTGTCATGGCCACCGAAGTACTGGAATTACAGGTGTGACAATATAGATTTAAAATCTTTAGCATGACCATTCATATTTATGTTATTCAAAGCGCTTTGTATTCAAGTTGCTAGTTAGATCATAACTTAATTTTCTCTACTGCCTTGTTCTTCATGGTAAATGAGTGATTTGATTTTTTTTTTTTTTTTTGGTGTGTGTGTGTGTGTGGTACTGGGGATGGAACCCAGGGGCATTCTACCTCCAAGCTACATCCCCAGCCCTAATTTTTATTCTTTATTTTGAAACAGGGTCTCACTAAGTTGCAGAGGGCCTCACTAAGTAGCTGAGGCTGGCGGCGAACTCAGATCCTCCTGTCTCAGCCTCCCCAAAACTGGGATTACAATCGGGTACCACCACATCCAGTTGTGATTTGATTTTTAGAAGAACTAGGGGGAAGAATTCTGATTCTTTTTTTTTTTTTTTTTTTGCAGTACTCGGGATTGAACTCAGGGGCATTCTACCTCCGAGCTACACCCCCAGCCCCATTTTTTATTCTTTATTTTGAAACAGGGTCTCACTAAGTTGCGGAGGGCCTCACTAAGTAGCTGAGGTTGGCCAAGAACCCGGATCCTCCGGTCTCAGCCAAGAATTCTGATTTTTAATTACCTCCCAAGTGACTTCTTTGAATAAACTATTTACTGGCAGGATAAAAGGTTTTAAATTCTGAGCTCAAGCTTCTTCATATGTTAAATAGCAGAAAACTTTTACTGACCTCAAAGAATACAAAGTATTAATTGTGAAATGCTTGGAAAATACTGGGGGGAAAATCAAAATTTTGTTACCTAAGAAAATATTGTTAATTTTGGTTACTTTCAGAAAATAAACAAAACACATTTATCTCAGTGGAAACAGATATGCTTCTATGGGAATCTTTGAAGTAATTATTAAGACTGTCATACAGTTAGCTACGGAACGCCCCCTGAAGAGCTCATGTATTAAACTCAGAGTTGATATAGTCATGAGGTGTCTGGGTGGTAACATAGGCCAGTGGGGTATGGCTGCAAAAGGTGGGTCCCTGGAGGTGTGGTCTTAGGGACTGTGGACTGTGCTTGTGTCTTTGAAGCTGCTTGCCTGCTTGCTCTCTCTGCTTTCAACCTCCATGATGTGAGGAGCAGAGCCCATGTGCTTTTCCTCTCTCCACTTCCCGCTGCCATGCCCTGAGACCCAAAGACATCAGCCTCACATGGACTGAACCCTGAATCTCCAAAAATTTGTGGGTAAGTATATATATTTTTGTTCTTCTAAATTGAGTTGGTCGGTCAGTTTTTTTTTTTTTTTTTTCAGTACTGGGGATTGAACTCAGGGGCATTCTACCTCCGAGCTATACCCCCAGCCCTATTTTTTATTCTTTATTTTGAAACCGAGTCTCACTAAGTTGCAGAGTGCCTCACTAGGTAGCCGAGGCTGGCCGTGAACCCGGATCCTCCGGTCTCAGCCCTCCAAATGCTGGGATTACAAATGTGCGCCACCACGCCCGGCTTCCCAGTCCTAATTTTTTTATTCTTTATTTTGAAACAGGGCCTCACTAAGTAGCTGAGGCTGGCCGAAAACCCGGATCCTCTGGTCTCAGCCTCCCAAGTACTGGAATTACAAGCATGCGCCACCATGCCCAGGTTGGTCACTTTTTATACTACAGCAGTGAGAATGTTGACCAAGACAGATCACATTAATTACTCAATTCTATAGTCTTAGGTACGGCAATATACTTTGAAAAATGTCAATCCATTGCTTCAAGACCCCATTCAACATTCTTTCATGTAATAGATTTTAACTAAGTGCCTCAACTACGTCTAAGATATGTGCTAAACAAAAAGGGAAATCTCATCATTGTCCTCAGGACACTTAGATTTCCCTCAAGGATGAGACGTACGTAAGGCAAGTAGGTGGTGTAATAGACAAAAACTACACTGAGTTAAAAAAAAAAAGAAAACACTTCCCGAAGGAAGCAACGTCAACATATGCTTTGAAAGGCAAACTGGGTGAGAAAAATTAAGACTCTGATTGAGGAAGCAGTCTGGATGAAGGAAGATAAACACTGTTTCTCTACTTAGATACAAGAAAATAAGAATATCAATAAATCTGATCCTATCTTAAAAAAAAACAAAACAGTATTTTGCTATTCTCTAGAAATAATTTTTCCTACCTACATAATTGTTAGAGAATTTACAAATCCATTTTCTCAAGTTAATAAGTCTAAAAACTATTGTACAATGTTACCATGAAGAGGCAGATCTGTCTTCCCATAGAGATTTACAAAGAAAAAAAAAAAAAAGAAAAAGAAATAATAATGATATGCATTGCATGCTTACATTTAAAGAGGGTCTTTTAAATAACACAGTGGAATACACAGAGATTGGCTTTAGGATGAGATAGATCCATGTTTTAAAACTCAACCCTACTACTAACCTAGCAGGTTGACTTTCAAACAATTCTTTCTCTGAAAGTCAGTTTCCTTATCTATAGAAATGGAGACAACCATCCTGTAAGCAACCCTGCAAGGCAGGGAAAATGTGCATAAAGTACCATGTGCATAGAAGGTAGTTTATCAATGTTTCCTTTAGCTTCTTTAATAAGGAAAGTAATAATTACTCAGGAAGCATTTCACAAGCAGAGATTCTACAATTGGTCATTTAGTTAGTATCATACTAGATCAAAATTAGAAAATAACTGACCCAAAATTTCATAAAAACCTTTATGCCACTATGTTTGTGTTCTTCTATTAACCTATTGGTAGAAAGACTGTCTTCTAAACCACTGGAGACACAATATGAAAGCCATCCCCTATGACATACTATACCTTTTGATTTGATTTCTCTTCCCTTGAATGGCTAAAACGTGTAAGCTAACACAAACCTGTCACAGTCCGCTGGCCATCACTTAGGTTATTCCACCACTTGTTAATCTAAAACAGAAGGAAAACTGCGTATCACCATATGTGAAACACTTTCAGGCTAGGAAAATGAAAGTCCAGAAAGAAAATGTCTATATATGAAAGAGGGATTTCACAAGCAGAGATTCTACTATCTGTAGAAATCTGTAAAAATCACTGATGATCGAGATACAATCAGTACATGGTAAAATGGGGAAGAGATGTGTTTCATAGTCAGCGCATATTATCTATACAGAACTGACCAGACACACTACTTCTAAACTTCACTTTCCTGTGATATCAAATGGTACAATAAATACCTAGTAGTGTTGTCATGAGAAATACCAAGCTCCTAGCTATACTCTCAGATAAAGACAAGTACCAAGTAATTATTCACCAAGGGCCTATCTATAGTTTTAAAATCCCAACTGAGGTGAGGTAGCTAGGTATGGTGGCACATACCTATTCTCTCAGCTACTTAGGAGGCTGTAGTGGAAAGAACACTTAAGCCTAGGAATTTGAGTATAACCTGGGAAACACAGCAAGACCCTGTCTCAAAAAATAAAATAAAAATCAAATTCTGAAGCCAGGCATGGTGGTACACTTGAGAGACCGAGACCACGGGTTCACAGTCAGCCTCAAAAACTTAAGTAAGGCCCTCCACAACTTGTGAGACTGTTTCAGAATAAAAAATAAAATAGGCTGGGCGTAGTAGTGCACACTTGTAATCCCAGTACTTGGGAGGCTGAGACAGGAGGATCTCGAGTTCTCAGCCAGCCTCACCTACTTAGTGAGGCCCTCTGCAACTTAGTGAGACACTGTTTCAAAATAAAGAATAAAAAAATAGGGCTGGGAGCCAGGCATGGTGGCCCACGCTTGTAATCCCAGCATTCGGGAGGCTGAGACCGGAGGATCCAGGTTCACAGCCAGCCTCAGCTACCTAGTGAGGCACTCCGCAACTTAGTGAGACTCGGTTTCAAAATAAAGAATAAAAAACAGGGCTGGGGGTATAGCTCGGAGGTAGAATGCCCCCGAGTTCAACCCCCAGTACCACAAAAAAAAAAAAAAAAAAAAAAAAAAAAAGGGGGGGGGGGGGGGGGGGTGTGGCCCCTAGGTTCAATTCCCAAAAACCACAAAAATCATAAAAAAAAAATTAAAAAAATAAAATCCTAAGTTCTATCCTCAGTACCACAAAAGTAAAATAAAAAACATCCTAAATATGAAATTAAACACCAGACTTTTATGAAAATTCAACGTAAAAAAATACAGATCAGTATGTTTATAGTTCCATTTATGTAATTATCATTTGTTTATGAGCTTCCTGAATTTATTCACTGCATATGTAGTGGCATTAATGGGGTTCCCAGGACTTTCATTTTCTTTTTTGGTGCTGGGAATTGAACCCAGGGGCATTCTACTTCCAAGGTACACCTCCAGGAGGCCTATTTTATTTTTTATTTGGAAATAGGATCTTGCTAAGTTGCTAAGAGCCTAAGTTGCTGAGAGCCTAAGTTGCTGACACTGGCTTCAATCCTGTGATCCTTCTGTCTCAGCCTTCCAAGTTTTCATTTTCTTTTTCTTCTCTTTTTGAGACAGGATCTTGCTTTGTTGCCCAGGATGGCTAGGACTTTCATTTTCCATGATATATTTATGTATTAATTCAGTTTTTTTTTTTTAATGGGCATGGATTTTATATAACATCATTTAACCATTATAAAAATCTCTACCATTTGCTTAAATATTATTAAAAAAAAATCTATCTTTGGACTAAGATTATATACATTGCTTATGTCATTTTTCACCATTCTAAAGAATCAAGAGATGTACTTGAAACCTGTAGTTTTTTAAGGGATTCAGGGCTACAAAATAGGTCAGTTTTACTATCTTCCCAAATATACTATACTGAATGAAATTCTACTGTTGTTTTCACTTGAAAATATTACATATTGTTCTGGCATAAAGTCTCTCTAAAACAGGATTCATGCTTATTTAATTTTTCCAGTATGCAGGATGGAATCCAGTAAAACCCACTTTACCACTGAGCTACACCAGAAGACCTTTTTATTTCTTACTTTGACAAAGTCTCGATAAATTGTTGAGGCTAGCCTTGAACTTATGATCCTCCTGCCTCAGCCTCCTGAGTAATTGAGATTGTAGGTGTGTGCTACTCCACTTGGCAATGCTTCTTTCTTGAATGATTCCACAGGAAAGGAAGAATAAATCCCTCTCCCTATATACAGGAAACTGAAACTATCCTTAGCATAGGTTCTCACTGACCAGGACCAGTCTGTTCCTAGGAAGGGAAAAAGTAAGAAGGACTCAACCCCCTCTCCAAGCTAGAAAAGCAATGTTTCATCAAAAGCAAAGACCCGGGCATGGTGGCGCATACTTGTTATTCCAGCATTCAGGAGGCTGAGACCAGAGGATCCGGGTTCACGGCCAGTCTCAGCTATCTAGTGAGGCCCTCCGCAACTTAGTAAGACCCTGTTTCAAAATAAAGAATAAAAAAAATAGGTCTGGGGGTGTAGCTCGGAGGTAGAATGCCCCTGAGTTCAATCCCCAGTACCACAAAAAAAAAAATTTAAAAAAAGAAAAGGTGCTTGAAAATCAAATGGACCTAGAACTATATTAACTTACGGTCTCACTGCTCAATGCATATTGTAAAGTAAAATAAATATTTATGTGGTTTATCTAGAAGGAAACATTTTTATTTATTTTGTGGTACTGGGGATTGAACTCAGGGACATTCTACCGCTGTGCTATACCCCCAGCCCTATTTTTTATTCTTTATTTTGAAACAGGGTCTCCCTAAGTTGTGGAGTGCCTCGCTAGGTAGCTGAGGCTGGCTATGAACCTGGATCCTCTGGTCTCAGCATCCCAAATGCTGGGATTACAAGCGTGCATCACCACACTTGGCAGAAGGAAACATTTTTTAAAAATCAGTCAAGAGAAAAGAGGGCCATCAGTATGCATATAAAGTAAATGGAAGCTGGGAGTGGTGGCGCATATACTTATAATCCCATTATTTGGAAAGCTGTGACAGGAGGATTGCAGGTTCAAAGCCAGCCTCAGCTACTTAGTGAGGCCCTGTTTCAAAATAAAGAATAAAAATTAGCGCTCAGAGGTAGAATGTAACTGAGGTAGGGTGTAGCTCAGAGGTAGAATGTCCCTGGGTTCAATCCTCAGTACTGCAAAAAATAAATAAAAAATAAATGGAAAGTTCTACAAGCTCTGTATTTGTACCTTTCTTGTATCCCATCACCTGTACAATCAGAAATACTCAACAGTAGAGATTTACCAGAGGCTTGTAGACATCACATCACTGAGAAGCGTTCCAAACTCCACTTAGTAGGACAACCCCTAAAGCAGGCAAATTTTTGAAAAACTAAAGCAATTCAACAAGGTCATACAAGTAGAACAATGGCCTTATACCACAGCAGGGCTGGAATGGGGCCCCAAAACATTAATTTTGTTTTTTAGTGTGTGTGTGTGTGTGTGTGTGTGTGTGTGTGTGTGTTTTTTTTACTGGGGCTGGAAACCAGGGGCATTCTACCTCCAAGCTATACCTCCAGCCCTATTTTATTTTTAAAACAGGGTCTCACTAAGTTGCAGATGGCCTCACTAAATTGCTGAGGCTGGCCACAAATCTGTGATCTTTCTGTTTCTGCCTCCCAAGTACTAGAATTACAAGCATGTGCCACCATGCCTGGCCCAAAACATTAATTTTTTTTATTTTTATTTTTTGTGGTACTGGGGATTGAACTCAGGGGCATTCTACCTCCGAGCTATACCCCCAGACCTATTTTTTGTTCTTTATTTTGAAACAGGGTCTCACTAAGTTGCAGAGTGCCTCACTAGGTAGCTGAGGCTGGCGGAGAACCTGGATCCTCCTGTCTCAGCCTCCCAAATGCTGGAATTACAAGCATGCACCACCACGCCCGGCTTTTCCAAAACATTAATTTTTAACAACTATCTGTGGTGATTTTGAAACGTGGCAGAGGGACAAAAGTCTTGGAACACTACCAACTACAACATCATGTCAATGCCAAACATACAACACATTAATAAATACTGTGATGAAAGAACTCTAAAGAAGAATGCTAAGTGCACTGTCTTCACATCTATGGATGGAATGTTACCATTAACTAAAAATACTCATAAATAGCCAGACTTCAAAAATTGTGATTAACTAGAACGAAGAACGCAATGTTCATCTTTACCTCCTTTCTGAAGTGTCCTTCTTTTTGTGGTCTTATGCTATCCAGCCAATCAGCTTTTATACCATCAAAATAACTCTGGACCCTGGACTTCAGTGATTCATACTGCCAAATAGCAGCTGATCCAAATGCACAGCCTGTAAACTACAGAAAACTAAAATTATTACAAAATAACTTTTTTTTGGGGGGGGGTGGCCACAAGGGGATTGAACTCAGAGGCATTCTACCTGTGAACTACACTCCTAGCCCAATTTTATTTCTTATTTGGAAACAGAGTCTCACTAGGTTGCTGACATGTGCCACCATGCCCGGCTACAAAATATCTTTAAGAGGGATATAGATCTATATTATATTTCCATGGACAATATTTTGTTTTCATTGCTTTTGACAAACCAATAGAAGGAACATTTGGCACAGTAAAACCTATTAGGTGACAAAAACATTTTACTGTTTTTCATTTTATTTTATTTATTTATTTATTTTTCGGTACTGGGGATTGAACCCAGGGGCATTCTACCTCCGAGCTACACCCCCAGCCCTATTTTTTATTCTTTATTTTGAAACTGGGTCTCACTAAGTTGCGGAGCACCTCACTAGGTAGCTGAGGCTGGCCGCGAACCCAGATCCTCCAGTCTCAGCCTCCCAAATGCTGGGATTACAAGTGTGCGCCACCACGCCCAGCTTGTTTTTCATTTTATTAATGTCATATTACCCTAAGGCTTGTTTCCAACAACAAATCACCAAATAAAATTCAAAATACCAACAGAGTATCACTTGAAATACTATGCCAAATAGGAAGTCTATAAATTTCTTTTCCAAGGATTATATAATTGGGCCAGATTCTAATAGCAACTACTAAATTAATTCTGTAATCAGAATTCATGATCCCAGCTATCCATACCCTCCCCTCAACCAGGATCCCAATCAGGGCAAACAGCACTTGAATACTACACTCGTACTAAGTTAAGTAACTTCCAACAATGTGAACTCTTACCCCGACAGTAAAAAAAAAAGGTTTTACAAGAGTCCTTATAGGATAGGGAGAAGGATAAAAGACAGTTTCTTCTACTGGAGGGATCAAAGCACTTCTCTTGTATGCTTCACCACTTGACCCTGCATCTGATCTCCGAGGTTCAACCTTCCTGGGTGCTTTTCTGAATCCACATTTTTGCTGAATAAAGAAGTTAAACCTATGGGGGGGGGGGGAAATGGGTTAGAAACACAGTGACATCTTGCAAACATCAATCTCCAAGACTCTAACTGGCCTGCTCCACCACCCTCTCAATTTATTCTCACTCTACTGCCCCACAAGAGCCAGCACTCCTAATCCCAGGTAGGAGTCAAAGTCACAACAGTCAACCTTTCTAAAAAATAGAGGAAGCCGGGCATAGTGGCGCACGCTTGTAATCCCAGCATTTGGGAGGCTGAGACGAGGATCCGGGCTCGCCGCCAGCCTCAGCTACCTAGTGAGGCACTCCACAACTTAGTGAGACCCGGTTTCAAAATAAAGAATAAAAAATAGGGCTGGGGGTATAGCTCGAAGGTAGAATGCCCCTGAGTTAAATCCCCAGTACCTCAAAAATAAATAAAAATAAAAATAAAAAATAGAGGAGACACAAACAACACCAACTTTAGAGGGTACTAGTTCAGGTTACTACTTTGTATCAATCAGCAAAATACATTGTATCCATTCTTCACAAAGAAACTATAATCTTAAAAAGCTAAAGAATTCTCAAATTGTCAGTTTCAATCAATAGAGAATTGCTTTATTTTGTTTGAAATTCGGCTAATTTCCAGAACACTTAAATGTATTATCCTTGCAGCTATTTAAATTCAAACAGCATTTCCTTTGATAAGTATTGACCATTAGGAACTGATGGATCCCTCATACCTCTTCCCTATTTCCAAAGTCTGAGGACACCTACCAAATATATTTGTAAGGGGTTGTGTTGTTTGAGTCCTTATAACTTGGCCTCCTCAAAACATATGACACTAATGATCATGCCTCCCAGTCCTCGGTTCTGTTAGACTGCATTTTCTATTCTTTAAATGCATCAACTCTCCTGACCATTTGCCTTCCTTCTACCCTTAATAATAGATACACTTAGATGCTCCAATAGTTCCTTTATTCAAATTCAGTCCATTTGTTTTGTATTGTTTGTTTTGGTACTACAGATTGAACCCAGGATCATTCTACCTCTGAGTTACATCCCAGCCCTATTTATTTCTTTTTAATTTTCAAACAAGGTTTCGCTATGTTGCTGATAGCCCAAGTTGCTGAGGTTGGGCTCAAAACTGCAATCCTCCTGTCTCAGCATCCCATCATATAAGTTCTTGAAACACATTTTTTTTTTTTTTTTGTAAAACTGTAACTTCCTCAGATGAGCAAAGACCCTTTCTTATTCCCATTATATCCTGAACATGGTGCTACCTAGACTCACAGCTTCTCTTTAAAGAAGGGATTAAACAGGTTTTTTTAATCTTTGAAACCATCCCCTGAAACAAGATGCTCACTTTTGGTTAAATTAGAAAATTCCTTTTTATGACTTGAAATAATTCAAATATATTTCTTTAGTCCTATCCTCAATTTTTTTTCTTTTTTTTTTTTTTGCGGTACTGGGGATGGAACTCAGGGGCATTCTACCTCCAAACTACACCCCCAGGCCTATTTTTATTCTTTATTTTGAAACTGGGTCTCATTAAGTTGCGGAGTGCCTCACTAGGTAGCTGAGGCTGGCTGCGAACCCGGATCCTCCGGTCTCAGCCTCCCGAATGCTGGGATTACAAGCGTGCGCCACCATGCCCGGCTCCTATCCTCAATTTTCTAGTCCTGTATTTCCAACTACATACTGAATACTTCTCCTTGTATAGATGTTCCCCATTACTTTAAAACCAATAATATTCAAAAGGAAATGAACTTGTGTCTAAACAGCTCCATCTTCTGACTTCCTTATTCTTTCAGCGGGACCATAGTTCTCTCAGTCACTGAGGTTAAAAATCTATGTTATTCAGAATTCTCTCCTTTATTCTTACCATCTACTTAAGAACAGTTCTAAAATAAAAATGTTTTTCATTCTTAGCTTAGACCTTTACTTCATGCCCAAATTATATCCATAGCTTAATTTCCACACTTCAACATGTTTCCTATTCTTTGCTCAAATCCCCTTACAGGCCAAGGATGGTTTTGTGCACCATTAATCCTAGTATTTGGGAGGCTAAGACAAGAGATTAACAGGTTTGAGACCAGCCTCAGAAATTTAGAGACCTTGTTTCAAAATAAAAAACTATAAAAAGGGCTAGGGGTATAGCTTGGAGGCAGAATGCCCCTGGGTTCAATCCCTGGGGGGTGGGGGGGGGCTTACAGGGCTAAAAATATCTCCCTAATTCCAATAGAACCACTTAGCTCATTCCTTCTCATCCTGATGGAATGTTCTACCTTTTCCTACCAAATCTCCTTGCTCTCAGTATTTCCCACTCTGAATTCATCCTTTACATGGTATTAAGCACAGATGTAATGTTCCCCTGTTATAAATCCTCAATAACTTTTCAGCACACAAACCTTAAATCTGTCCCCCTCCCCTTACCAATTCTTTCCTCTACCTTCTCAAACCTCTCCTTAAAGTTCCCATGTCTGCCTTGCTCTCTCACCATGCTTACTCTGGTACCTACTTCCCTTTATTCAGTTAACTTTTTTGTGTTCTTAAGAATTCAGTTCAAGCCGGGCGTGGTGGCGCACGCTTGTAATCCCAGCATTCGAGAGGCTGAGACCGGAGGATCCGCGTTCGCAGCCAGCCTCAGCTACCTAGTGAGGCACTCCACAACTTAGTGAGACTCGGTTTCAAAAATAAAGAATAAAAAATAGGGCTAGTGGTATAGCTCGGAGGTAGAATGCCCCTGAGTTCAATCCCCAGTACCGCAAAAAAAAAAAAAAGAATTCAGTTCACATACCTCCTCCTCCAAAAAGTCTTCTCTAAGCTCCCCCAAGCCAGATCTCTCCTGTGCACTTCTGGAGTTCTACAACATTCCTATATTGTTTATTTCAATTACTACTCATACCATACTAGATAACAGTTTTGTATTCACTGTATCTCTATTACCAAGCCTAGTCCCTAGTAAACAGGTTAGGAATAATCTGTTAGAAGGAATGAATGAAGCCGGGCATGGTGGCACAGGCTTGTAATCCCAGTACTTGGGAGGCTGAGACAGGAGGATCTGGGTTCATGGTCAGCCTCAGCTACTTAGTGAGGCTATCTGCAACTTAGTAAAACCCTGTTTCAAAAATAAAGAATAAAAAATAGGACTGGGGGTATAGCTCAGAGGTAGAATGCCCCTGGGGTCAATCCCCAGTTCCACAAAAGAAGAAGACGAGAAGGAGGAGGAGGAGGAGGAGGAGGAGGAGGAGGAGGAGGAGGAGGAGCAGGAAGAGGGGGAGGAGGAGGGTGTTGAAAAATTATTGTTAGGGCTGGGGATGTAGCTCAGGGTATAGCATGTGTCTTGCATGGACAATACCCTAAGTTCCAAACCTAGCAATGAAAAAAAAAAAAAAGTTAGTTTTAATTTGAATAAACAAAAGGAAAGCAGTACTATTCACTAAGATAAGAAAAATTGGATGCTTCAAGTTAGGAGACTGGGAGATGAGAGATGAAAAATCCTATCAGAGCACTATTTAAAATGCTTGAGGTCATGGAAGCTTTATTCTTACTGCTAAAAACTGGAACTTAAATTTCTATCAACAGGAGAATGGATAAACTGTGGTATACTCATACAACTACATTTGTCTTTAAAAAAAAAAGGGAGCCGGGCGTGGTGGCGCACGCTTGTAATCCCAGCATTCGAGAGGCTGAGACCGGAGGATCCGGGTTCGCGGCCAGCCTCAGCTACCTAGTGAGGCACTCCGCAACTTAGTGAGACTCGGTTTCAAAATAAAGAATAAAAAATAGGGCTGGGGGTATAGCTCGGAGGTAGAATGCCCCTGAGTTCAATCCCCAGTACC
>PVLC010035435.1:0-16329 GCA_004027655.1 Graphiurus murinus | reverse complement strand
CAAATCAGTGGAGCCAGCCATGGACTGAAACCTCTGAAACTGAGACAAAATAAGGCTTTACTTTTCTAAATTGTTGTTATTCTGGTTTTTTTTTTGGTCACAGCAATGAGAAACTAACTAACATAGAGATTTGGAAAAGAGGAGAGGAGTTAGCAAAAGAAACATCCCCAGCTACCAGAGTCAACAGAGGACCCCCTGAGAGCAGAAGGAATTATCAGAGTTCTCGTGAAGTGTTGGCTTCCAGCTCCCGGAGGACCCCTGATCACAGCTCTCTGCCAGGCTCAAGACTAACCAGGGTCAATGAGGAAGAGAAGGAGAAACTCAAGGTCAATGTGTACTTTTGATTCCCAAGGGGCAGTGTGGCCAGCACCCTCATCTGCAAGAATGGAACAGATTCATCTTTGTTAAAAGTAAATCACTCCTGTCAGAGAAATGTCTCATCAGCCTGTACAAAATAATATCCTTGCCAAAATGTCTGCCGGTTTACTGCAGCAGTGGAAGCTAAATGGGGCACAAACCAAACTTCTTTCTCTACCACCCAGCTCCCATGACTAAAAAAGAAAGAAAATGTCAAAATGTTGTTCATTTCGAAAAAAGCATTATAAACATTGTCCTGTCTGAGGCCATAGGACAGCATCCATTTACCCTTCCAGAAAGGCAATATTAAATTCATTTCAGTCATTGTCTGTAATAGAGTTTAACTGCAGAAAATCCTTCAGTTGACCTACACACAATACTTTACTTTTTCTTTAATGCAATTGCTCAGAAAGTAAACTAGCCCTTCTGAGATGCTAGAATGAAAGCAAAGCTTTCAAGCAAAAAGAAAAAAAAAAATCAGAAGCATAAACAAGCAAAAAAAAAAAGTGTCAATGCCATCTGTTTGGGGAGTATCAAATTGATGCAGGTAAATAATTAAAAGAGTTTAAGTGGCCTTTTTTTCCATACAAAAAGAAAATTTCAGGACCACATGGTATAAAAGTATCACATATGGAAACTAATTAAAACCTTGTCAGAGGAAGCTTGTCATCTCTTATACTTCAGAAAGTGAATAAGAAAATAGGATAAGATCACTACAGAAATGGGCAAAATAACTTGCTTTGAAATTTGTCATTATTTAAGAAATATCTCAGAAACCCATGTTGCATATTCTGGGAATGTTACTGTTGTTTTGGTCACAAGTAAGTTTAAGTTTGGACTCAGCTAATCCAAAATCATTCTAAATTATAGGAGAATTTGAATGTGTTGTCATGTGACATCTTGTCAAAAAAATTAAAAAATAAAAATAAAGGTTCATGTTATGAAATCATTATATTAACAAGTAAAGTTGCATGAGCAAACAAAAAAAGAAGGAATTTCATTCAGAAAGACTGGGAAAAAAGATAAAGTGTCTTTGAGTTGAGAATCAGGTAACCTGAATTAGATTCTTAGCTCAATTAATCTTTTTGTTGTATGGTCAGTCAAGGCTTGCCTTTGTTATACCTAATCCATGAGCTTCAAAGGCCTCTTTACTTGTACATTGCAATTCACTTCCATATTCCCCTGTAGATTTGGTATGCTAGTTAAATATATGTCATTGAATGGATTTTAGCAAAGTAAAATTCCTATTACGTACCCTCTCTGTATCCCACAAACTACCCTCAAAATACACACATGCTCCCTTCCTTCTTTGTGGCTAAAAATTAGATGTCTTATGAGTGCAAACAATCTTTATTTGTTTGCACTCATAAGAAATAGGATGATAAGAAGTCATGATGCTCACACTCAGGTCTGTCACGTTGCAAGAATCTCCATAAGAACTTATTTTCACATTCTCATTTGGTAAGCTATTTCACTTGGGACTTTTCTAAGAAAATAATTTTGTGTTCTGCCTTTTTCTAAAGATAAACCTATACAGATCAATAAAACTCTTTTAATCTTGTCTAATATAATTATAGCATTTATTTAGCACCATGGAAGTTTTTTAAAAATTTATAAGTTGAAAGTATATGCAGTTTCTTTCTTCCTTACTTAAATTTATACTCTGTATCTCCCTTCAGATATATGGACTGAAAAATGTCACAGTGCAAGACACTTAGATTCATATATATATATATATATATATTTATTTATTTTTTTTTCCGATTCTAGGAGGCTCACCATCCACATACATGAACTCAGCACTGCGATCACGATTCAGAGATGGCATTTTGGTACATGAACTCAGCACTGCGATCATGATTCAGAGATGACATTTTGGTCCAAATGTCCAGCACTGATAAGCTTCAGGGCTCCAGGTCTGAGCTTTACCTCACTTTAGATCTTTCACAGTGTTTATCATAATTCCTCTGCTCATTCAGGAAATGTTTATTGATTTAATGAATAAAGCAATAGATTCTGCAGGAGGGCTGAAAGTTTTGCAAACTATATCTTTTCTTTTCCATTTTCAATGAAAACATACTGGAGTCAGGGGATTCTCTCCACATTAAGGAAAAAGTCTAACCAGAGATTAACAGGAATGCCTCTCAGTTTTTGGACTCCAAGAGGAAAATTGCTAGCACCTTCTTATTGTAAAAGGGATAATAAAACACATTTGATTGCCTCTTAACCTTGTATTCAGCCTTAATTGTCAGTGGGTTTCTGCTTCTTTACACTATAGTTGGGTTAATCAGAGGTGGAGGAGGCTCAGGATCATATTATGCAAACCCATCAAGTAGAGAAGGCAATGGAAAGTTACCAACCAAGAAAACTGGGGAACCAGTGAAATAAGGGAAGTAAACTAAGCAAAAACTAAGTGGTCAGCAACAAAGATAATGAAAATCATACTCAGAGTGAAAACCAAGATTAGGAGGTTGGAAAAAGGTTTCATGGTCAGTAAACTAGACCTCAAGATAGGAAGCATATCACAACTTGGACTAGTACATTAAATATAACAAAATAAGAGCAGTTGTTTACTATAAGGAACACACTTTCAAGCCTTTATATCCAGCAGTACTAGCTGTTGCCTTTCCCTTCTCTCCCTGTGTGTGTGTGTGTATGTCTCTCTCTCTCTCTCTCTCTCTCTCTCTCTCTCTCTCTCTCTCTCTCTCTCTCTCTCTCTCTCTCTCTCTCAGAATTCAATATCCTAGTATTTAGTCTACTTGCTTATTGCACAAAGCTACACATTGACTTTCCAGTTATCACTTTCAAGATTTTGCTATTTGTTAAGTTTTATTCTTCAGTTTGGTTGTTATTGTTGGTGTAAGAACTACTCTCTTAAGCAATGCAGCTTTTCACAAAGAAAATATTAATTAAAAAATACCTTATCCTATCTACTTTTTTTTAATTTCCACCAATAATGTCACTAAACACTTACCAGTGAGTTTCTATAAAACCAAAATTACAATTTCCTTAACTCAGACATGACTATATTTTGGTCTGTTTTCTCTAGTTTTTGCAAGTGAACATATTAGCTTAAATAAATATGTCATTTCTCTAGCATATATTTTCTTGAACACTGATATGATAGCTATCAAAATAGAATCACCTTTTCAATTTCTACATTATGCTGATAAGGAGGGTAGAAAGGTAATACTGTCTTTAAAAGGAATCCAATGTCTTAGGACTTAGCAAAAATTATAGAATGAAAAGCACTGATGATAGGTCTATAATACTAATGTGACTTTATCAGAGAAGACATTCTGCCTGTCTTCCTTCCTTTATCTGACATCTAATCAAACTAGAACCAGATTATACCAGGAAAAATTATATTTGTAATTCTGGGTACCATCCATTTCTACAGCCTGAAAATTGGTCATGATTCCTAGTTGACCACATCCTTTCCTTCACAGGGTAAATTATCCCACTTAACATATCTTCTAGAAAATCAACACTATAAATAATACTTACCCATATGACATTTTTCCTAGTAATGATTAAGAACTATAATTTTTATCAACGTGAAGATTATATGAGGGTCAAGAAAGAAAACAGCTTCTCTTTGTTAAAACTACAACTATAAAAAGGTCTATAAATATACCTTATATTTCCTATATATGTTTCATTTGTTGCTTTATTTTTCAAAAGCAATGCTAGCATATAAAATAAATGTAATGTATTGAGACCTTATTAGTTATATTGTCAGTGAAAATAGTATGAGTGCTTTGTATTTGTATATTTCTGAGTTTGCAGAGACTCCCCCATGTCCCATTTGGATCTCCTCCAAAAAAACCAAAATGAAATCAATGTTGTTTTTTTTAATGGGAGGAAAAAAATGTAAAACTTATTTTTGTTGATATATTTTGGATACTTTCAAGTATATTACCTTTAATCCATAAGACAATCCATTCAAAATATAATAGGAATCATAAGAAATTTTCTTAGACGATTATCAACTAATATGAATTTGTTTGTCTTATTGCCAATCTTGTGTTACTGTAACTTTGTTTTGACTCTTGGCTATACTATTAGTGCCCCCAAACAGTGTGTGGAACATAGTGGACATCCAATGACTACGTAAAATACACATATACTCAATACAAATTTATTAACCAGTAGAAATGTGTGGAACACCATCTTTTGAAACATTTTAATTTAATGAATAAGCTTCATTAATAGCTGTAAAATAATGAAATAAAAAAAACTGTCAAGACATGCACAGTGGTATAAGAGCATGTAAGAAGTGGACATAACCTGCTTGGGATGTGTGGGGAGGTCCCCTGTACTGAGGATGGGTATGATTCAGGCATAATGATAGACAACAGGACAAAAAAGTTCAAAAGAGATGGGAGGGTATGTGCAAAGGTTCCCAAGTATAAAAACAATAAACAGAGCTCATTTTAATAAGTTAAAAAACTTTTAAAGAGAACCATTGGAGCATAGTGGCAAAAGGAGAGTGGTAGAAAATAAAGCTAGAGATGAATTGCTTTCAATTTCATCTTTTTCTTAAACACAATGAGATCTTGATAGTCTAGACCTTTCCAAAATGTCAGTCTGAAATATGAAGAATTAATTACAATTTGATGTGTAGTTGTGGAAATGACATTGAGGAATCAAATGCAATAATATAATGTAGCAGAAACGTATAATAGAAAAACACCGATGAATTCTAAAAAAAAAAAAATACTCTAGATTAAAACAACAATTTGGGGGCTGGAAATACAGCTCAATGGCAGGTAGATCATTACTAGCTTGATATACTCAATGCCTTGGTTTAATCTCTAGTACTACAAAAAAGAGGAAAAGAGAAGAAAAAAATGAAAAGAAATAGTAGAAAAACTAGTAGTTGGTAACAAAATTAATATCATGGAAATTATATGGGTAATCATTTGCCTAATGGCTAACATATCAATGTTCGTTTAGTGGGTATGTTTGACAATATAATATGTTTAGAGAAAGAACTATAGACAATTTTTTAATTTAAATTTCTACTAATCCAAATTATTTTTTCTCTATCATTTTTCTCATGTATTTTCTTATTAGGCCATTATCATAGACTGCCAAGTAGAGAACAACAACAACAAAATTCATTTTTTTGTTTTACTTTTTTCTCAGAAGAACCATAGCCATCTGCAGTGTATATATGTATGTAACTAAAGTTCAAGGAGGGGAAAGGGGATGAACACACCCTGACTACTCAATCCAAATAACAAAAAATGGAATGGAGAAAAAAAGAAAGACTAGAAAATGAGTTTTTAATTACACAAAAACAACTTAGTCAAATGTTTACAGATTTTTTTTCCCCCTTGGTTACTTTTGGAATTAGCATAGTAACATTTATGCAGATTTACACTGCTCAAAGCAAGGTCCCAGTGACTCTACATTAATGATCGCTACAACAATATTCAACACTATTAAGTAATCCCTTTGCCATGTGGCTGCTCGCTGCGTGAATGGAGCACCCAGGTTTAGGGGAGCGAAGACACTTGTTGGATGTTACACAGCTAAGTAGCCAATAATTAGACAAGGCTAAAGTCCATGTGCGCCATCTCTACAATTCATGTTTCCATGCTTGATGCCACATCTCCTTGTTGAGTACTTATTAACAATGTTCAAACTCTAAGCTTTTCTTTTATCTAAAACAACAATTTTTATTCCAACAGTTTGAAAAAATATGCAATCTTAGCCAGAAAAAAAAAAAAATACAGTCTTAGCTTAATACTGTGACACACCCCTGTAATCCCGGAATTTAGGAGATTGAGACAGGAGGATCACAGATTAACAGCCAGACCCAGCAATTTAGCATGACCCTGTTTCAAAATAAAAAAATAAACTAGGACTGGGGGTACAGCTCAGAGTTAGAATGCCTTTGGTTTCAATCCCTAGTACTAATAAATCATAAATAAATGATAGATAGATAGATAAATAAATAAATAAATAAATAAATAAATAAATAAATACAGAGTGTTGATTTATGCACAAAGAATTCCAGTTCTTCAGAGTACAGTATCTAAAAACAGATTAGCAACTCAAATCCTAGCATTACTACTTCTTTTTGATCTTTAGAGAGTTCATTTAAAGTTTATGAGCTTCCATTTCCTCATCTGTAAAATATAGTTAGGAATGGTGCTTCATAAAGTTGTAAATATTAATTGAATCAATATATGTAAATCATGTAGAACAATTCCTGGCAAAAAGAAAGTATTCTATTATTATTAGCAATTATCATCAGCCAAAGTAAGGTTTGGAATCAGAAAGTGATTCTATTAATTAAAATTAGGTTTTGAGTGGCTTTAAAAAGATAAAAGTTTATTTCTACCTCATGTCAAAATTTGGAGATGATCATTTCAGGGCTGATGATCTCTCGGTGTCAAGAAGCTTATTTTATCTTGTTTGGCCATGTAATATTGTCCATTCTTCAGTCATCTCATGGACAACTGGACAACTTCAGTTTAACCATATCTAGCCACATCCATCTGCATTCAAGTTATCAGAAAAAAGGAAAGACTAAAAATGAAGGAATAAAACATAAGTTTCTCAGAAAATTATATATAAATTCATCTTACATCCCTTTGGTCAGGACTTAATAGAAAAGGTACCATTAGCTGTGAAGGGAACTGGGAAATGTAGTCTTTAACCTAGGTATATAAGAAGGAATAAGCATAGGTCTTTCCTTTGTCTTGTCTTTTCTGATAAGCTAAGAGATGACATGGGATGCTTTAAATTTTGTTTTGTTTTGTTTTTGTTTACTGAAAAGTCTCCTTTCCTGATATATAATTGTTATAACAAATAATTTATTTTAGACATTATATATTATCTTTATCCTTGTGTACATTTTAAGATAATGTCCTTTTTAATATTTGTAATAGTAATACATGTTTTCCTACTAATTTCTCACTTGTTTTTCTTATGTAAAAAAAACGAAACCAAGATATTCTCAATTTGAGGATAACATCACCTGGTAATGATCCCATTTCTGAGGCAAAATATAATGAGAAAGAATAAATCTCTGTGTTGGTTAAATCCCATCTTAAAAAATAGAACCATTTGATGGAACAACATGTATTTTTGCTGTATGCAAATATTTTCAAAGAAACATAGGAAATAAATCAATGCTGATTTTCAATAAATACTGCATTTTCTGTTGAAGCATGTGGATAGTTCAAAATAATGGCAAAAGTATTGTCTTTTTTTTTTTTTTTTTAGTGCAGGTTGTTTCTTGACCCACTTAAAAGGTGAAACTTTTGCCTCTGACAAAGAAAATTATATAAATTCTATAGTTTACAGGTAATGTCTAAAAAAATATGTCTTACAATTTAAATTTAATCTTCATCTAGCTTAGGAAAAGTGTAAGAAGAGAGAGGAAGAACTTTATGAATATGGAGACCTGAAAAACTACCATAGCTCAGTGAATAAAGTCAACAACTGTGACATGTCATGTTGAAAGCACAGATCCTTGATGTGATGTGATAAAGAAGGCACTCTACTTTTGTGATCTTTCTCCCAATAACCCATAACTCCAGTTTAACCATGAGTAAAACATCACAGACACTCCAACTGAGGGACATTGCACAAAATACCTACCCAAGTGTCAAGGTCAACCATCAAGGTCAACAAACAGAAGAAAACTCTGAGAAGCTGTCACAGTCAAGAGGAGCCTATTGAACCATGAAAACTGTATGCAATGCGGTATCCTAGATGGGATCCTGAAGCAACAAAAGGGCACTAGGTTCAAACTAAGAAAATCTGAACAGGGTATGGACTTTAATTAACAATAATATGTCAATACTGATTCATAACTTTGTTAAATGTCATATAAAGCAAGATATTAATAGTCTGTTATGGTTAAAGAATGTCAATGAAGAGCTCATGTATTAATGTTCAGAGTTGATGTATTTAAGTCATGGGGGTTTAATCTCATCAGTAAATAAATTCATTGTAATGGATTTTGGGGGAGGTACCTATGCAGATGGAGTATGGCTGTATAAGGTGGGTCCCTGGGGCTATGGTCTTAAAGACTGTGCTTTTGTCTTTGAATTCCCTTGCTGCTGGCTCTCTGCTTCAAGCCTCCGAGATGTGAGATCAGAGCCCTTGCTTTCTCCATCTCTCTGCTCCCTGCCACTGTGTTCTGAGCTTCACTGACCTGGCCTCACATGGATTGAACCCCAAATCTCCAAAATCTGTGAACAAATAAATCTTGCTTCCTCGAAGTTGTGTGGTCATTTGTTTTGGATTATATTAGTGAGAATGTTGACCTAAATTATAATAATAGAAAATGAGTGCAAGCATATACCAAAGCTCCCTTTACATCTTCTTTTGTAAATGAAAACTACCTGAAGATAAACAAGTGTACTTAAAAAGTCAATCAGGGCAGTGGCATAGCTTAGTGGTAGAGCACTTGCTTAGCATAAGATTGTGGGTTTTCTCCTAAATACTGCAAAAAATAATAATAATAATAAACAAAATGTCAATCGCATTTTATTATTAGAGATATCCTTTATAGGAGTATAGATGTTAAGCTAGGTATAGTAGTGCACACCTATAATCCCAGTACCTGAGAAGCTAAGACAGGAGTACTGCAGGTTGAAGCCAGCCTCAGAAACCTAGCAAGGCCCTCAACAACTTAGTGATAACTTATTTCAAAATTTTTAAAAAATTGGCTGGGTATAGCCCAGAGATAGATTGCCTCTCAGTTCACCCAGTACTACACACATGTGTGCATGAGCACACACACACACACACACACACACACACACACACACACACACGCAAAAATATAGATGTCATTGTCATTTCTCCTTTTAAAATATTTAAATTTTAAATTGTCAATAAAATGTCATTTTGACAAATATGGATACCAGACATTCAAAAGTGATAAAAACAGATCAGTTATGTAGATGGCAGGAGTTTTTGCAATGTTTCTGCTGCTTATTTAGAGGTAACTCAAGACATAAAACAAAAGAGGTCTGAATCTTTCTGGCTCTGAATTGGTTGTGGTCATTATAGTTGTAGAAAATTTAAGTCAGAGTTACCCAAGATACAAGCAGTGTGCAGTGTCCGTGCCTACTGATGTCTTATGGTAAGAAGGTCTCTAAAAAAAGAACATTGATCATAAAACAACTATATTTGACATCTTCCTAGCTGTTTTGAATCTGCCTATATAGAATTGAAAAGGTTTATTTTTTTATTGCTCTTGTATTTTGTATATTTGTTTCACCTACACTTGCCACTCAACAGAAGAAGCAAATATTAATTTAAAAAGTATTATAAGCTTCTAGGAAAATTGGCCCATTATTAAGAAATGAGCTTCCTGTTTAATAAAAGACATTTATAATTACTGATACTTGTCTCTTTAGTATTATTTGGAAGGTTCACTTTTTTCCCTGTTGGTGGCTTGAATACACCAAAAGTATTAGAAAATTACAATATGGCTTAATATATGCTCTGTCACATAATAGAGCTGTGACATGTTTGCTAAGTTAGACCTCTCTAAGCTTTAGTTTTTTCCTTTATAAAAGGATGGAAATAAAACGTATCTCCTGGGGTTGGTCTGAGGCTAAACCAATATGATGTATGTGAAGCTATTTTTACAGATTCAGGCATAAAATTGCTGTTCAATAATTAGTTGCTTGAAATATTAGGGAGAATATAAGATTATTATTCAAAGTTGATGTTTTCAAATAGGAGATCTTTCTAGAAAAGGGTTTTTCTGGTGTTGTTTTATTTTTTATTTTTTTGTGGCACTGGGAATTGAACCTAGGGGCATTCTATATTTGAGCTATGCCCCCAGTCCTATTTTTTACTCTTTAATTTGAAACAGTGTCTCCCTAAGTTGTGGAGAATCTTGCTAAGTAGCTGAGGCTGACTGCGAACCCAGATTCTCTGGTCTCAGCCTCTCAAGTACTTGGATTAAAAGTGTGGGCCACAACACTCAGCTAGAAAATTTTTTAAAATATTACTGTATTTTTGTTTCTGCCATTACCTAAAAGATTAAAAGTATACATTTCACTTAGGTCAGCATAAAGATTTCTTTTTAAAAATCAAACATTTGCAAAGGCCAATCCAATATGTATATATATATATATATATATATATATATATATATATATATATATATATATATTTTGTGGTAGGGATTTAATCCAAGAGCATTCTACCTCTGAACTACAAACCCAGCCCATTTTATTTTTTATTTTGAAACAAGGGCTCACTAAGTTGCTGAGGCTGGCCTTGAACCTACAATCATCCTGTCTCAGCCTTCCAAATTCTGGTATTACAGGTATGTACCACAGCATCTGATTCTCATTTAATAGCAATTATAATAATTTGATAAATGCTAATCATGACATGTTTAACCATAATCTATATTTGAATAGTTTTCTTACATTTACATATAATTCATTAATCACATTAGCATGTATTGACACTTTAAGAACTATAAAATACATGTATACAAAGCCTAGTACTCCTTTAATCTAGAAAAATTTTGATGTATATATGTATATTTTTGCATGTACTCATTACCATGACACAACAGTTTTATGACTTCATGTCTTCTATCTCAAGAATTATTGATTTAAACCATTATTTTTTGAAAAGTGAAAACATTCCTGATATGTCTATATTTCCCTAATATAATGTGATACTCACTAAGTGAAAAAGATTTGAGAAATTGCATTTACTTTCTCACTGCTGTTGTTTACAAACACTGATACTGAGCACTTATCCTGTATTATCCTTTCACTATTTTTTTAAATAAAAATCATAATATGAGACAAAGTCAATTTGTTGGACTTTGAGACAGTCTGCACTTTAAAAAAGACCCAGGAAAATCAAAGTAGCAGGAAATTCCATTCTGTATTATAGATGAAGTAAGTCAAGTGTTGACACATGAAATACACAACAGAAGACAGTAAATAAACTCTCTAGCTCTATCACTGTTGGATGCAGATGAGGATTTGTGACAGATACTGATGCTTGCAGCTGTCTCTGCTATGTTTGGCCTTGTAAAACAAGACATTTGTATATGGTCCACATTGCCTGTCAATCCCTCTAGAGGGCCATAGACTAAAATCAGAGACTGTTGCTACTGAAGCTTATGAGGCTTAAGAGGTATCTATATATACACTAGTCAACCATCAACAATAATTACTTGGCCACACAAACATACGAACAGTGCCTGCCCTTGAAGATCTTACTACAATCTTCTTCATCTTATAAAATGGTCAGAAAGCAGAATTTTAAAATGGAATTACATTTCAATGGTGCACTAACTCATTGCTTTCGTGTTCTCTGCCCACTCCACCCACAACAGACTGTGCTAGTGGAACTGTAGTCAGTGACCTGGCTTGAAATTTGAGGAGGAGAGCCGCATCTGCAGTGAAGATGGGACCTGGTGGAATAAAATGTCAATTTGAAGGCAGGTCTTACAGGTATGAGCAGAGCCGTTAAGAGTGCATGTATTTTAATGCTTGTCATACAGAATGTGGCAAAATCCCTTGTGTGAATACCTCCTCTAGTCTTTTACATAGAGTCGCAGTAGGTTCTGCAGCCTGTACCCAGAACTCTATTATCTGCCCAAGGCAAAGGGTTTGGGAAATGAAAGAGAATCACTTCAAGCACAAGGAATTACAACAGCAATACTTTCTCAGTGGTCTTAAGTCTACATTCTTCTGGCATTCTGTCCTGAAGGAGTCAGCCAGGATGAGCTCCATCAACCCCTTGGTTACAAAAGGAAGTTGACAGAAAAAGGAAGAAAAAAAGGCAGATGTAGATTAGTTGTTGTGATATTAAGTTGAACCTCGGATATGATCCTGGGCAGGTTATCTGGGAAAATACTAGTACTACAGATGGAAACTATTTCAAGAGCACAGAGATGGTAGAGTTGAATTCCAGGTGAAGAAGCCTTAGAAGGCACTAGTGGAGGAAGAGACAGGGCTGCAGTGAGCCCTTAAGAACACTGATGACTCCTAAATTATTCCCCTTGGGTCTGTGCTTTGCCTACTGGACATTCCCTCTTGACCAAACCACAGGATAAACTGCAGGGTAAGTCCAAGATTTATCCTCCAGGATAAATTATAACACACTTTACTTTCATTGAACCACGAACCATACTGTATTTGAACTCTAATTGAAACTCTTAGTTCTCTCGGTTACATACTGAAAATTCCCGAGTCTTATTTATCTCCAGTACCTAGAATTACGTATAATTATTTAAAAATTCTCAATAAGTATTTGTGGAATATATAAAATATTGAATTAATGAAAGGATGGGAAAGGTAATTCTGCTTTCTCATTTCTCAGTCATATTTTTGAATGAAATTAATAACAAAATTTATTTTTATTCATTAAGGTTCTGAGTACAGACATTCTGGTACTCTGGGGTGTTCAAATTGAAAAATGCAAATATCCCATTCTCCAATAGTAGAGCCCACTAATGCTGCAGAGGCATGAAAACTACAACGAATGGATTTTTCAATTTGCATAATAAGATTGCAAAACTAATAGTTCTTACTTCTGCCACTTTTCCTGAACTCATTTAAGTTAAAGATATTTTTCAAAAAATATTGTATTTACTACAATTTAGGGTTTGGTTGAAGATCTGATTTGTCAGGGGCCTATAAAAGGTATTGGTCAGAAATATACAAATACAGTAATTATTCTTTCATTTATTTTAACCTACAGTTTTATTGGCATTTGTTAAAGATTTTTTTAAAAATTTAAATGAGATGTGGATTGCCAAATATTAGTTAAATGTGAAGTCTTCCATCGATTGTTAATGACCATTCCACTCCATATATAATGAATATTAATTTTCATTGATCCATTCCATCTGATTACTACTTGGTCACAAGTTATGCTTACTTATGCTGCTGTTTCTTCACTATGACCTCTCTCATATTGTTTTAAAATCCTTTGATTCTCCTTCACTTTCATTCATTTCTTCTGCCCAAGATGTAGGCATGGTAGCATATGGTCTCCTATTATCTCACCACTTCAGAGATATTTAATGGGAATAGTAAGTATTTAATGCCCATTGACATCATTAATGATTTTAAAAAATTTTATAATTTATTTTACTGATAAAAAGTTGAGAGATGAATGTCTTTTAAAATGAACCACAGAAGACAATCTAGTGGATCTACCCTAAAATCTTAATAATAGCAAATAAGCACATAATATGGAATTATTTGCTTCCCTATATTTTTAATTATGTTTGTAGTACTTATATTTGTTAATGGAATGCTTGAGAAAACCATGGCCATGTATCATCTCTTCTTCTAACCCATGAATGGAACCTATGAAGTCATTTGATATATTCTCATACTATATTTTTAAATATTCCTTGTATTCTTTTCTGTGTATAGTTTTCTTGTTTAGCACTCAGCCAGAATCCCAAAGCTTCTCATCTTCTTAATGTCATCCAAGCAGTACCAGAGAATACTTTAAAATAACCCAAAGTGAAAGGAAGGGGTGTGATTACAAATACACAGCAGGTGTTTTACAGGGAGGCAATAATTGTTATGTAAAGTACCCTTCTCTGCTTTCCTGACAAAACAATGTCTTAAGCAGATGTAGAACAGAGCACATACTATTTTAAATTTGTTTACTCTAGGATTTCATTTCACCACATAACAAGATAAAAAAAAAAAAAAATAGGGCTGGAGCATAACCCAGAGATAGAATGCCTCTGGGTTCTACCTCCAGTACCAAAAACAACACCAACAACACTAATAAATCATGAACCAAAGAAGAGGAAATCATATATTCTTAGGACAATAATGATGTGTTGAGTAAATAAAATTGCCTTTGGTGATTCTTCCAGTATTTGCAGAAAGAGTGGTATTCGCTAACTTGATGTCAGCATGCTGCATAATGCAGAAGCTGTCAGACATCACGTAGTTAACATTTTTCAAATTCATGGACTCCTAATAAGATTGTAACCTTCAGACAACATTTAAAATAAATTTCATTTTTCCTGCTGGACACAATTCATCACTTCCTAGAATATAGTCACACAAAAATGTATTTTATTAGAAGCTTTCAGTGAAATAGAGATGTTGCAGACTTTGGTAAGAAAAGAAAAAGACCAAGTCTGAAATAACAGTAATATCCCTCGGGTCAGGCATTTCCTGTCAGCTAATGAATAAGTCTGTTAGAGAACCTCAAGGCAAAGCTTATTCCTTAAACAGCATCATGTATAGCTGATAAGGGTTTTAATATTGACATTTTCTGTGGTTTCCCACTAGTCTCTTTTTAAAGCCATGGTTCCTATTGATCCATATCCCTATGTTCCCTTTTAGATATTCCTCTCAAGAAATATACTTTCATAGATTAATAAATGTGTGCACAAAGAGAAAAACATGACCTGAGGACAATATCATGTAGCAACAGTAATAGGTCTTATGCAAGATGTCTGCCATTCTCGGGAGAATGAGAATTTTTAACTAGAGAGTATGGGTAGAGATGACAGTAAGTCTGCATTTCTAAACCAAAAGAAAAAATTATGCAGTTCAAAAATGATAGTATTTTTTAGAATTGTCACATATTATTTCTTTTAAAGAATTTGGGGTTAATTGAATGTGGGGATTTAGACACCATGGCAGCTGTTCTCATTATCATATTTCCATGTTTTTAATTAGTTATAAAAAGTTACAAACAAGCTTTCTGATACATTTGAAAAAATATCATGGAAGTTAGTTTATGAATAGTAAAATCTTGAGACTACTACACAGGCTAGTGATGTAGATCACGTTTAAAACCTTTATAAACATTGGGTAAAATATAAGGATTATACATGTAAAAAGGAGTTTTTAGGTTATTGTAGTTCAAGTTTTTCATTTTCAGAAAAGCAAGATAAACTACAGAGAATTTTATCTGATTTGCCTTAAGTCAGAAAATACAACACAAAGAAATTCACAGGTATCAGAGCCTGATAGAATAATCATGCATTATTGTTAAAAGAGCAAACCATTTCCAAAGATTCAAAGATAGGACTATGTTTGAATGTAGGTACCAGTTACTAAAGATCTTATTCTTTGTTTCCAGAAGCAACGATAAGGCTTAAAGAAGGATTAGACATCTCCAGTAATGGTCCTAAGGGGGTCTGGAGAACTGATGCATAGTACTTGGTTTACCTTTCAAATAGGTTGCTGTTGAAACCTTCACCAATCTGTTGTAGAGTGTTTATTTAGTTTTACTGGTTCTATTTCTGCTTTCATGCTGTATATGAGTCTTGGAAATGATGTTATTGCTACTTGTACAAAAAATATGGGATTTGGGAATCTCGTCTACACACACACACACACACACACACACACACACACACACAGTTCTCATTCTGGGGTGTTTCCACTTCCATGCCACCATAACAGAGCAGCAGGATACAAAGACCAATAACTCAGGAGAGCCTAATCCTCAGTGTCTCTCTCCTCCCTTCCCTTCTAAGTTGAATAGGGAATGCTAGGTTGACAATTATTTTTCCTTTCTTCTCTTAGAGATTTAAAGATGGCATTTCTACGGTTCTAGTTTGTACTGTGTCTGATGAGAAGTCATTGGTCATGATTATTGTAGATTTCATGTACATTTATGTATGTATTTACTCTTTGACTGCATTTATGTTTATTTTTTTTCAAACAATGTGACTATAATACTTCTGCATTTTTCATCACAATACTGCTTGGGAAATTGAGCTTTTGGGGGTCTTTAAGAAATATTCTAGCCGGGCGTGGTGGCGCACGCTTGTAATCTCAGCATTCAGGAAGCTGAAACCGGAGGATCAGGGTTCAAGGCCAGCCTCAGCTACCTAGTGAGGCACTCCGCAACTTAGTGAGACTCGGTTTCAAAATAAAGAATAAAAAATAGGGCTGGGGGTATAGCTTGGAGGTAGAATGCCCCTGAGTTCAATCCCCAGTACTGCAAAAAAAAAAAAAAAAA